>CAJNIZ010046710.1:0-39175 GCA_905231905.1 Symbiodinium pilosum
GGTTTTAGGGCTTAGGGTTTCAGAGCTTTCGGTTTATGCGTTTAGCTGGCGGTTGAGGGTTGTAGGGTTCAGGGCCTATATACATCTGATGTTATGCCCTTATCTTTCTACGAGGAGCATATGGGCATTATATGAGGATACCCACCTGAGAATTCTCTGCTTGGAGGTTTAGGGCTTAGGGTTGAGGGTCGGATGGACGTGAGTAGGTTAAAGATGGGGACCATCGGGACTGGCTGGCGTTGTCAAGATCTGTCAGTATGGCCTCTAGGGGCTTTTACGTGTACTTACTAACCCCGCCAGGGCCTCCAACTACCCTGGGAGTCCTAATCAGAAGCCTAAAGCAGCCGAACAGATATGACAAACGCAGACAGAAACTATTTTGGAGTGTTCGGGTGAATTCTGCGCTTTGAACAGTAAGTTGCGGAGCGTTCTTCTGCACCTGCTAGAAAGAAGCCGTGCCAGACCATGCACAGAATCTGTCAAGTTTGTAAACGTACACACCTCATTTCTGGGGGAGCAAGACCTACAGACGCCCAAGCCGTTACACCGAATCATTGCGCCACAATTCCTCTAACCCATAGGCCCAAAAGTCCACAGTCCTAAATCTCGTTGTCATACTTAAATCTCTAAGTCTGGAAAGCCCTTAATTCCCACTGAATGCCCCAGCCCTAAAACCCTGAACCCTTAGCCCTACATCCGAAAAAATAGAACCCTAAGGGTCCAAGGACCCAAATAATAGGCTCTTATAGGGCCCCAAAAATCCAGTATTAATTGTATCTGGGCCCTAAAACCCTATTGTTTGGCTCCGTGCGCCCTTGAGGGAAGAAAAGTCCTGGCCCCAGGCCACGACTTTTACCCTAAACCCAAACCAGAAACCCGGACTCCAAGAGCTTAAGCTGCTGTAAGCCTAGGAGCCTCAGGAGGAGGTCAAGGCCACTTGAGTAGGTCTAGGGTTTCGGGGTTTAGGGGTTTAGGGTTTAGGGTCCCTAAACCCTAAACTCTAAAGCGCGTGGTTTAAGGTTTAGGGTTTAGGGAGGAGGGGCTGCCAACACATTTGACGCACCTGTAGGGGGTCCTTCTGATAGGGATCACTTTAGATCCGCAAGACGTCGTGTTCAGGGTGTCTCACCTATGGTCCTACAAGCACATACCTTTCTCGGTCTAAGGTGTCATCTATATCATATCCTTAAGGGTCCAAGGACTCAAACAATAGGGTTTTAGGGTCCAAATACCAGTAATATCATAGTATTTGGGCCCTAAAACCCTATTATCGGGGTTCTTGGAACCTCAGGGTATGGTGGTACATCTAGGGGGACCCCGAACCCTTATGTATGGAAGCGCGTCAGAGCCGTCCTGTGCAATGGTGGTAGGTCTCGGCTTTGGGGCACAAGGTGGGGGTTTGGGGTTTAGGGCACACTCTGGGGTTTCATCACTTCCCTCAGAAAAGACCCGTAACCGCCCCTCCCAATAGTAATGATTTCTAAGCTTCTCCTATCAACATACAAAGCTATTCTGGTTGTAGTAATTCTGCTTGGGGAGTGTTCATCAGAAACACATAGTCAGGAGGGCATTAACCCTAGTCAGGGTGGTAGTGTGGCTTCCTGGGTGTGCTTCCGCCATCTACGGACATCATGTTTCTGGCAGCTACGATTTCTCACTTGTTAGGTTTCGCCAATCCACCAGGAAGGACATCAAATTTATGGATGCTACGTTTTCTCACTTGTTATCTTTCGCGTTGTTTTATGCAATGCTGCTGACACGGGACCAGAGGTTAGCGCGTTGTGCTTAGATACGTTTGACAGTTGGATCAATTCTACTACAGCGGGAGATCTTGCACACAAAAGCCTCAGCACATGCACATCTCAGCACGCAAAACCGCCTCCTTGAAAGTAATGCTTTCGGAAGAAGGTAATCTTAAGACCTACATGACTCTTCCTAGAGGCTTCTGTGGATTCTTGTTTCTGGAACTGGCACATGGGAGTGTTTCAAAATTGCCGTTGCATGCTTTGGAGCAGGGACCCCGAACCACCCTTATGACCGCTAGACACAAATCTTACACCCTCAACCCTATTCGTCCCGGTTTCTCGTTTAGAGGCCTGAAGGTATCTCTAGATCTCTGACATCTCCTTTTAGCATCCAGCGAGAAGACTGCAATTTCAAACAGGTCGATTCCTTCACGTGAGTTTCCTCAGAAGCCAAGTTACTTTAGCTGTACGCAGTCTAGATTTCTAAAGGACCCAGCGCAACTGGTTTTCACATGTTTCCCTCACATTGATCTACTCATGCGTAGTTGGTACCGGTTGCAATGGACCCCTGTAGTAGTCCTTCGAATCAATCCCCACAACCCAATCGAACTTTCCCAACTAAGCGTGAGTAAGTTCATGAACAAGGTCTGGCGTCCGCGTACTTCTGAAGCGCTCAAAGGTTAGGAGCCCAATCAGAGTCTAGGGCTTAAGGCTCACAGATCAATGTTTGCAGGTTCCTTGGCGATTGGACCACACCGCGAAATTCGGCGCGAAAGTTAAATCCTTGGCCAAGGCCAAACCCAAAGGCAAGTCACCTGCCAAGGCAGGCGTTGGTGCTTGGGGCTTTCATCTTGACTGACTGGTTCTTAAGTGGGAATAAGGGAATATGATCCCAACATAGTCCCTGTATAACCCTAGGGCTCCAAGTTACCTACATAGTAGGTTACCGGGCGATGCAACTATAGGGTATATAGAACCTAGAACCCATTATTTCGGTAACTGAGAGCCCTAGTGAAATCTATTCCCTTAGTCCCTACTGAGAACCAGCAAGTTGAGGATGCAGACGTGATGGTTGCGAGTTGAAGGGTCAGATTTGGAGTCCATAGGCAGTATAGTTGTTTTCCAATTCAGGGGCATGTTATGCAAAAACTAGTACTTGGGCGGTCGGGTCAGGGGGACTTAGTAAGTATACTATAACCCCAATAAGTCATGCCATAGCCCCAAACCCTGAACCCTAAACCCTAAACCCTTTATCCCCATTCTCAACCTACTTGCGAAGTTTCCCCAGCCCCTGCAAGTAGTAATTACCCGTGCATCCTATGGCCTGGTCACAAATAAAAGGCGATAAGTATCCATGGGGTTTAGGGTTCAGGGTCTAGGGCGTAACCCTAGCCTCCACAAGTTAAGGCCTTGTAACTCTCATGTGACTGCCCTGAACCCTAAATCCACGTAACGCGGTCCCCATTTTGGGGAGGGGATAGGTTGTTGTCGCGGGGCTCCACCTGTCAGTTGAAGTCGCTGAGAGTTGTTGAAAAACAGCAGGTCTGTACGATTTTGCCCTTAAGGTTTAGGGTTTAGGGCCCTATAAACCCTACCAAGAATAGAATTGGCTAGCCTTAGACCCTGACAAAAGGGACAGATACCCAAATCATAGGTACAAAGCTACTTTTTCTAGGTACATGCTGTTATCAACAGTAGGTTACTCTAGATAAGGCTTAGGCCTATACCCTCCCCACACCAACCTGAAATCCTGAAACAGGCCGAAAGGAATAGGTACCTTGGGCCCTCCAGTCTACAACCATACTTTTTTGTCAAATTTCCCGGAGGCGTTTACTCTATTTGTTCTGTTCTGAAAAATCCAAGGGAGATATCTCTGAACTACTCACTACAACCTAACATCATAAAGAAAACGCTGGAAAGCCCAAGAGATATACCCTGTATATCCTTGTATACCTCTTTATCAGCTAGAGTCTACACTCCTTAAGGGCGAGTTATTATCTAGGGCATTATATAGGGGAGCATTATGGCTTGTTAAGGGGGACACTAGGAGTGTGGACTATAGCTCACAACTCTATACATCCCTATCTGCCCTAATATAACTGACTCCTACAAACCTCTTTTATATCATAGGTATAGATAAGTAGAAAAATTCATGAATAGATAAAGCGACAAGTAAACTGAACAAATGGAAACATAATCCTGCCAAAGGAGGTGGCGGCGCCAAAAGCCGACGCGAAGTGGAAGCCAACCACTCTAAGGAAGCCGCCCCTCGATTTGCTGGCAAAGAGTTTTACGGCTTAGGGTTATAGAGTTACATAGGAATTTAGGGATTTCAGGCGTTTTAGAGATATTGGGTTTAGGGTTCAAGGTTATAGGGTTATGAAAGGATTGAGTGGCTTGAGGGTTTTTATAGGATTTGGAATTTTTGGCTGAGATGTTAGAGTTTATGGTTTAGGCTCCAGTAAGAGTGGTTTAGGGTTTAGGGGTCGTCAGGCTGTCTTTTGACGAGTTTTGGGTTTAGGGTATGGTCGTTAGGGCTTCCGGGAATCAAGGTTTGGGGCTTTATCAACGTGACGAGTCCAAATTTAGTGGGTTATCGTTGAACACGTTTTTCATTTGTAAGCCCACTACGGAATCAGTCTAGCGTCTAACTGAGTGGCTTCAGTTTGGGAACCTTGTCTTATTACTATGACATCCCAAGACTGATAGGGCCTATAGGATTAAGGGATAATGTGGGATCATGGTTTGCCCCGCTACAAGAACCCCATAATGAGCATGTGTTCCATTGTTGCGACTACTGCCACCACCACCACAAACACCTTGATTACAAATTCCGCTACTGCTACTCCTACCACTACCGCCACCAACGGCCACTGCAAATCGCTGAAGCCAACCGTGCACTCAGTCATTTCAGCAGCAGTCGTCGTAGAGGAAGTAGCACGACAAGGCAACAAGTTCAATGAGGCCAGGATTCAGATCATCCCTGGGTGTGCTAGTACCCAATAATTGGGCGTTTGGAACTTGAATGACACTACTTGCAGTACAGGTTTCGGGCAAGCATATTGACTATTGAGTACTTGGACCCCGAGGGCCGCAGAAAACTAATCACGATCAAGCGCGGTTGGTGTGCTGACTCTTTGGGTCAGGACTTCTGGGCAACTTAAAGCGACTTCACCCGACCTCACTCTAAGGAATAGTACCAAAATGGCCTTAAATTGGGAAGTGAAACTATTCTGAATGACCCTGGGACTTTCCCCTGGGTTTAAGCAAAAGGGTTGCGCATGAGAATGGATCATGTAGGGCAATGGTTCGAGGTTCAGACTAACTGGGTTGGCCTTTGGGGTACTTTAAAATTTCCCCTAAATAGTTTCATAAGGACCCTGTATACTTTTGATTTTCAAAGAGGTCTAGAGGCCAACCAAGCTAAGAAGACGTAGCGACTTAGGATTAAGAATTGGAGTCCTTCATTTTCTCGTTCGCTTGTAGAGATTCGGGAGTTGATTTTGGTAACACATGTTGATCCCTAGCTTTGCTCCGGCGAAGAAGCCCAGGGTTAGGACCAGTTAGCCCGCTTTGGAGTTCATGATATGTGTTCAGTATTCTCAATTGTGAGCATTCTGGACTCCACTATAACCTAATCCCTGAACCCTAAACCCATGAACCCCAACCCTTAAACCCTAGCGGGATTTCATCATGATCTCCGGACCCCACGATAACCTAAACCCTATACCCTAAACCCTGAACCCCAACCCTTAAACCCTAAACCCTAAACTCTAAATCCTAAACCCTAAACCCTAAATCCTACACCCCTAAACCCTAAACCCTTAAACCCTAAACCCTTAAACCCTAGTGGGATTTCATTATCATCTCCGAGGCTAAGCATCGCCTTGAAGGGACCAGATGATGCCGATCTCGACATGGTGATTACCAGGCCAGTTAAACCATAAGCCCTCAGACCCTAAAAGGTTTAGGGTGTAGGCTTTAGGGTGTAAGGATAAACCCTGAAACCTAGACCCTTATACCCTCAAACCCTTCAACCCTAAACCCTAGACTGAGTTTTTGGAGCTCAGGTCTAGGTGCCGTGGCTCTAAACGTATACGGGTTCAGGGTTTGCTACGAACCCTGTGGGGAATCGGTGCTAGTTTGAATGACACACCAGAGATCGACTTCTTGAGCTCAGTATATATAGTCCCCATTGAGTAGAGGTTAGGGTTCAGGGTTAGGGGTCCCCAAAACCCATAACAAGATCCGCATAACCCTAAACCGTAAACCCCAGACCCCTAAACCCTAGACCCTAAACCCATAATCCATAAACCCTAAACCATGTTAGTCTTGGGGCTCGGGGATCATCATTTACGTCTCCATGGCATGCCTGCTGATTGGCGGTAAGAAAGCAGAACACGAAGAGTCCGTAGGGTCAAGGGTTCAAGGGTTTATGGCTGAAGGATTTAAAGCGTTTAGGGTTTTAAGCGTTTGGCGTTTAAGGATTTACGGGTGTAGGTGTTAAGGGTTGAGGGTTTGAGGGTTTAGGGTTTAAGGGCGTAGGGGTTTAGGTCTAGGCGTGCCTTAATTTGTGACCTTGGACCTCATAAGCGGCAAATCCTAAACCTTTAAGCCCTAAACCCTTCAACTTTAACCCTGGTAAGTCCCTCAACATCTTGAATTCCTGCAAACAGGCCAACCGTTCCTAGTGTTGAGGATTGGCCCCAAGGGCTTAGGGTTCCCAAATATGCAATGATCACAGATTTGGGGGTTCTGATGCTAGTGATAGTTACTTGGATGAAAGGAGTGTTTCTTTGGAGCCCTGGAACAAACGTTTAGGATTGGATGTTGAGGGTTTACACAAGCGCAACATTCCTGAACCCTAAACCCTGTGTAAAATTCCAAATGATTGTGGTCTTGGCAGGGCCCCTGTGTGTTGTTCGTTTGTTCGGGGGAGTGTGCATCTGGTTCCTTGGGAACATTGGTTTAGGGCTTAGGTTTTTTTGTTATTTGGGTTTCCTGCATCAACCCCTTAGTCCTACACCCCCTCAAATCTCCTCACACCCGAGATGGGTTATTCTGAGAGATATGGACCTCTTTGGAATGCACTTTTACTCCTGCGCCTAGTAGTTGAGGATGCAGAACTGGAATTCGAATCTTGGAAACTGTGGAAATTGCATGCGGAAAGGGCCTAAGACCTCCCCCTTCTCCTTTGTGCGGAAACCCCTTTCGGAGATACTCCTGGGAAAATCTTGTAATTCTGATGGACGATAATCCCTATATAGTTTTCCGTGTAAAGCCTCTATTTATGTTTGCCCTCGACGTTCTTCCGGGCACTCTCAAGAATACCACACAACCGCATACAGAAATCAAACAAGAATGTATGTTGTGTCATAAATGCCAATCTTTGGAAACCCTAGACCCTATATACTCCTGTATTTCACCATATAGCCCCATCTATATTCATCTATGCAATGTGTATATAGAAATATACATGTGTGTTTACATTTCTGTTTATATTCACACTTATGCTTATATTCACATATCTATATATATATATATATGTAATATTTCAGGTTGGGCCCCCAGCGACTAGTAGTGACCACGAGTGGTCATGGACATCGCATTAGGCGGCCTATATACTCTTAGTATGCGGGGGCCTAACTCTATAGATACTGATATAGAACCCTAAGCCCTGAACCTTAAACCCGAAAACCTGAGCCCTAAACCCTAAAGCCCAAAGTCTCAGGCCGCAACCGAACCCTAAAGCCTAAGCCCTAAAGACAATGAAGCCCAAGCTGACTCCAAGGGTCCGAGGACCCAAATATTAGGGCTCTAGGTCCCAAATACCATTCAGATTTTATATATATATATATATGCACATAGTTTTTGAGGCCTGATACCCCATTTGTTGAGTCCTTGGACCCTTAGGGTTTGTAAACCCTAAACCCTTAGGGTTTCTTAGAAAGGAAGGTGGGCCTTATCACTGTCGCAGAGCTTCGTGCTGAGATCGCCGAGGCTTCGGCCCGAGTCTAATGGAACCTTCTTGGAACAGATTTATGGGGTTATTTAGGGGTTATGTAGGGATTATATAGGGGTTATGTAAGGATTATGTAGGGGTTATATAGGGATATCATAGGGATCTGTAGGGTTTAGGTTTTGGGGTGTAGGGTTTCCCCTAGTACTGTGTAGGTGTATGCTCAATGTAGCACCATTATTTAACGCGAGGAATTTTGTTTCTTGAGTCGTGGGGGTGGCTTCCTTCTTGGCGGAGGGGATTACCAAAACAAAGCTGACGTTTTCAAACGTAAGCTTTCAAGTCCTATGCTTAGGGTTTCCCTAAGCCCTAACCAAAAAGCCCTAAACCCTGAACCCTACGAGTTTAGGGTTGAGGGTTTCAAGCCCCGCAGAAAATCCTCTTGATCTTGTTTGGATGCCGAAAGAGCCCTGTGTACCTTGATCTTGGAATCTACTTTAAACAGCACAGAAGTCTCCAGTTTGGTTACTGCTCGGTTTAAAGAACAATGGGTTTAGAGTTTAGGGTTTAGGGCTTAGGGCCCTAGCTAAGGGGCAGACTGCCTCAGAGGGTATAGGACGCTCTGAATACAGCAGCGAGGTCTAATGTGGCCAAAAGGCGCCTTTCCTTAACTGACGCTCTACCCAAGCCGCTAGACGGGTGCCGGGCTCCAAACAGAAATGTAGAAGCGTGAATACTTATGAATTCCTTCCGAACTAACAATCCTCAAAAAGAAATCCTAAACCCTAAATCCTAAACCCTCAGCCGATTATACCAGCAACCCCTCCTAAACCGAAACCCGGAGCCAAATATGCCACCAACCCCACCCCACCCATTGTACTTATTCTTGGCCTGGACCCTTACCTCTGGTTAGCCCTACATTGAAAGGGTTCTAATGCGAGCCCCACACAGGGAACCTTGAGAATATAGTAGGGATTCAATAGGATTAAAGACCCTGGTAGATGTATTCTTAATATATTCTTACTATATTATATTCTTGGGGTTCCCTGTTTGGGGTTCCCAGCAAAGTGCCTGTATGCATTACATACCCCAGGGAAGGCTATGTGGCTGTGAAAGCCTAGGCCCTGAGTTTACCTGCACCCCGAAAGTATGTAGGGGACAGGGTGTAGGGTTTAGGGGTTATCGGCTATGCACCAAACCGCAACCCCCAAAACTCTAGCCCTAAAACCACAAAACCCTAAGCCCTAAACCCTCAATTCTAAACCCAAAACCCTAAATCCTGTATCCTCAGCCCTAAACCCTGAATCCTATACCCTAAACCTTAAATCCTCTCACCATCCTGGAGCCTAGAGGTGAAAAAGCCGAACACCAAGAACTCCAAAACTGAGAGCCGACCTCGGCACCTGCAGGAGCGGGATCTGCCTCCTGCGTGGCTGCGGCTGGCACCTCTACAATTCAGAGTTTATGGTTTCAAGCTATCGTCAAAACTCCTAAAAGGGGGTTTATAAAGGGTCTAGTGTTAAGGGTCTAAACTCCTTAAAGGGGATATGGGCTATATGATAAGGGAGTATTGTGGCTTATTAAGGGGGATACTAGAAGTTTGGACTATAGCTCACTTGATGTTTGGGGTGTAAGCTTTTTTGGGGCGTAGGCTTAGGCTTTACGATTTGATGTTTGGGATTTGGGCTTCAGGTTTTAGGATTTTTTGGACCTTGAAAGTATGTAGAACAATAGCTTGTTGGACCATTTCTAAGGGTTTGGACATGGTTTAATTTACGTTGGGGGTTTAGAATTTGAGGTTTAGGCCCTAAACCCTAAACCCTAAACCCTAAACCCTGGTGTTTAGGGTTTCGAGTTTGAGGTCTTGGAGTCTGGAGCTTTGGGTTTAAGGTGGGGGTTTGGGGCTTAGGATTGGAGGTGTAAGATTTGGGGTTTATGGCTTAGAGTTTTCGGGTTGGAGTTTGTTGTTTGGGTTGAGCACAAGGTAGTTCTAAGAGTTGCTTGCTTAGAGAGTTCTAGCAAAGTGTGGGTCGCGGCCTGAATGTGATTTGGGAAGGTTACGGGCGATACATGACAGACAACTCTTTTTTAGGCTTGATAAAGTGTACCTGGTGTTCCCTAGGAATGTTGGTGAGTGACAAGGTTTGGTGTGCCTGCAGCCAGGGAGCAGGGTGTCATACATGTACATCCCACCTTACTCAAGCCTTACTGATATGAACTGATTTGTGCTACAGTCTAAACTCCTTAAAGGGGGTTATGTAGGGGATTCTGTAAGGGACTATTACAGGAAGTTGCAAAGGGGGATACTAGGATTTTTGACTAAAGCTGATATGGTGCATATAAATCCTGATCTCGTTTATATGATTTGGAACCCACAGGGACAGTCCAGGTATATTCAGAAGAAGGCGTGTGCTCGCAAGCGGGCTTCAAGAAATGATTTAGATACGTATGGTTCACGGGAGAACAACACAAAGGACTTCTCACATGTGGGCGCCGATAAAAGGAAGCGCGCCACTTAAAAAACCCTAAACCCTCAAACTATATGTATATAGTTTAGATGGACCCCCCACCCTGGAATAGTGACTATAGTAGTGACTATAAAGGATAATAAGGATTATATTAGGGCCCTATTATATTCCTAATATACCACTATTACAGGGTGGGGGGTCCTCCTAATGGACATAGTAGTCAGGCTAGGCCTAAAATTGTCTAGCAACAGCAAGCTCTAATCAGCTGTACCGCCTGAATCTTTTCGGATAAGCCTGCGCACCTTGGACCTGCTTATAGACTTGCCTGAACTTCCAAAGTATGCAGAGTAACAGCCCTTTGGACCATTTCCGGGGTTTTGGATCATTGTTTTGCTTGCTCTTGGCAGGCTCAGGTGCGGCCTGGTTCTAAGTATATATCCGGGAGTTCCCTTTTCGACTCCTATGGTCTCAATACATCTCCTAGGTCTTCCTCGTTCGATGTTTGTTTTCTTTTCATGCTTTTCCTATTTGCGCACCTCAGCCGCAATTCTGAGTGACCTTCGGCAATGCACCCTAAACCATGAAGCCTAAACGCTAAGCCCTTACTTGACAGCAGCGTTGCTCTCCCCCAAACAAACACGGAGCCCTGAAAGTAGTGCTAACACAGTCACGAGTTAAGGGTTAAGGGTCTAGGGTTCTGGGTCAAGGATTTCAGGGTTGTACCCTAGGTTGTACCCATTGGTTTGGAGCTACTATATCGGGGATTCCAAAGGAATGTCGGAAGGGTCTTACAAAGGCTCCATGTTAGTTTGGAGGATGAGATTTTATAGGTGCCTGCATGAAATTAAAGCACATTGTGGCTTCCGACTGAGAGGTGACGAAGTAAGCTTGCGTTACTGGTTCTAGTCTTATTTGCCGCCTATTTCTCAGTCAAGGGGCTCTCTGAGTAAGCACCTGAAAAGGAGAATCTCCTAAACCCTAGACCGTGTGAACATCAAACGCCGTATGGCCATACGCTTCTACCTGTACGTGCACTCCCCAAACGACTGGGTTGCTTGTAAGGCGCTCAACACCATTTAAGCTGGGCAATTTCAAGAGACCTCACCCGACCTCACCCTAAATGGTGGTTCATATAGGGAATAGTACCACAATGGCCTTAAATTGGGAATTGAAATTGTTCTAAATTACCCTGTTAAAGGGACTCCATACATGTAGATAGGGCGCACATAGAGGCAGGTCTAGAAGGATCTACAGGAACAATGGAGAATCGAACGGAAAAGGAAAGTTCAAGATATGGACGCTGGAGTTATATACGGATTATTCTGGCTTTGTATGGAACTCAAAATACGAGAGGGCTATCAGGAAACAACCTTATTTGCACTAAGTCGTCATTATGAGAATTGAAGTTAAGCCCGTGGGCAGCAACCCAGACCAGTATACCAGTATACTGGGTAGTTGGAGTGTTGCGGGCAAGAAGCATGTATTCGTGTCTATCAGCCGCCACGAGGAAGAATTCATGTTTCCCGTCCTACCAGTAGGGTTTAGCCTGTCTAGGAGCATGCATCAAGTGAGTAGAACTTTGAACAAGGTTGGACGGTTGGTGATCCCTAAACCCTAAACCGTCGCGGACTTTTCCAACCAAGGTGCTGGTGGAGCACCCTGGCCCAAATCGCCGAGTTCTGCAGGACTTCGTGACCTTTAGGGCATAACTCTAACTATTTGGACCCCTAAAGCTTGCACATAGCGAGTATTTTGGGCTATATGGATCCCTAATTAGTAGGATAAACCGCCAAACCCTCAACCCTAAAGCCCCCCGTTTTTCAGACCACAGGATGGTCAAGAAGTCGTGGATGCAAAGCTGTTGGAGCACGCCGAGCTTGTCGTGGAACAGCCGGTCCCTTGTGTTAGGGAGTAGGGTTCGGGGTTCGGGGTTAGGGTTTTAAGCTGTACAGTGTACCGGTGGTCGTTCGCTCGGACCTGAAGCGCCCCTGGCCGCGTTTGCGTTGCTTGTAAGCACACCTTGGCCGCCCACATCACATAATTTTCGGATTCTTGACACCCCCGATAGTGCCGCACTAATTGGATGTTCCAGATTACAGGATCACAGAAAGGGCTCGTGTAGCCCCAGCCCTCCTCGGGCTGGAGCTTGAGCTTCGTTTGGGACAGCTTGACGGATTACTTTTGGAGGCTGGAGGTGGGTAGTCTGTGGGTAGTGTTCAACAGTGATCCTGATTCCCACATGATTCCAGGCAGAACAAGGCCTCAATCCTGGCAACTGGGAGGCCTTTTGGCTCGCTGAAACCTTTTGCATTCACTCAAATGTGACGGCTTCTCACAAGTGAGGGTTTGTGCGTGTTTCCACTCGTTTCGCTTGCCGCGGACCTGCGCAAGTCTGCCTTGAGATTGCGCCTGATGGCCGCAGAACAGCGCAAAAACGCTTGCAGACCCTACTATCCATGTGTATTTTTTGGCTCAGGACTGTCTGCGGACGTGAAATGGTCTGGAACAAACGCAACTGCCGACGATAGCTTGTGAAAGGTTTGTCTCCCACACGTAATGGTAGGTAGCTGCGGCATTTCAGCCCTAGAGGATGCAGTTTGCTTGTGCATGGCGTGTCTTACAGCAAGCGACTTGTGAGTGGCCCACAGGCCGTGAAAGACCCATTGCTTGCTTGTGTTCAATGCGCAAGCTGCTTCTGCTTGAAACCCGCACTATTTGGTAACACGAAATTTTCCTGCGCAAGCTGACTGTCCACCTTGGAACTTTCACTCTTCTTGAACCCACCGGCAATGTGAAGCCGCAATGCACCCTAATGGTCACGCTTGCCACTTCTGGAGATTGCGTCTTGGTCACCGCGCACCGTGGTGGCCTCGCTTGCCACTTCTGGAGATTGCGGGGCTTAAAGTATTCCAGTATGCTGCATCAGCTATTGCCAAACAGTTGTCATGCAAACATGGTATCATGGCAAATCCAAAGTGGAGTATGTCGGAGTATTTCGCCGGTGAAGCATCTTTGGAGCAAATATTTTGGGGGAGGCAGCCAGCGATAGGGGCCGGTGGGAAGGATATTCAGGAAGCTTGCATCAGCTTCATGCCCCACCAGTTTTGCAAGAAGACAGCCTTTGTCAGGCACGCTCATTAGGACTAGGAACATTGTCCGCAAGCGGGCAAGGTTCGATGGCTGTATTGAGCAACATACTCATCTTGTGCTACAAGCGGCTTTCCTCCGCGTTCCGTTTTCATCAAATTCATGGTAAGAAGTTTACTCATCAGATAGAGGCTCCAGCTCTTGGATAGGGGTGAGCCTTCAAACCTGATACTGTAGAGGGGGTGGTGCGCTACTGGGTGTGCCAATCCTTTTTTTAAAAATATGAACGATGAGAATGGCTTTGTGTTTTTAGCTGGAATTCACAAACTGCTGGGAGGCTTGGCCGAAGGCCTTGGAGAGGTAAACTGGCTGTTGCCAAGCCTGGAGGCTTTGGAAGATCTGGGTAGGTTGTGGGAAGGGGTTGTGCGCTGCGAGGATTTTTTAAACTTTGGGATGAGCTCTGAGACCACCCGGGAAAGCCTTGAAATCAAATGTTTTGCTACGCCATCGGGCGCTCCGGCATGGCTCACCCCAACATTCAATTTGCTAAGCATGGTCACGGAGGTCAGACTTTACCTTCACTTCTCCGCTCTTTCTGCCATGCGCTTGGGCTGTGAGCCCCCGGCGGGAGTTCGGGGCTTGTGCTTGACCCCAACAAATCCTCATGTAGTCAGGGTTTAGGAATAGGGGGATTAGAAACGAGTTGCACCATGTACGGTTTGGGTTTGCAGGCTTGGACTTTAAGACGTGGATTTCGGGGTTTGACTCTCCATTCCAGGGTTCGGGGCTTAGGGTTGGGTCGTGTAGCAGCTTGAAAATACTTGCACCGGGTAATGTAGTCCTTGTTTGGGGTTTGTTATGGTTTTGCGGTAAAGGGGTTCTACACCCCAGAACCCTAAATCGCAAAGGACGGCATACCGGCACTGGTTAACCGATAGCAGGCTTAGTTCGCATGAGTTTTGGTCATACGTAGTATTCATCCTACGTTTCTGGACGTGGAGCTAAAAGGTGATTGTTACGCAGTATTCGAAAGATCTCATGAACAATGTTTTGCTCCTGGGTTGGCCGTGCAGGAAAAACAAGGAGTCTCGTGTTTTGGCCGAAGGCAAGATTGTGTCTTGTGATACCTTTTTTTACGTCGTCCCGTTCACATGCAGCTGCAATATAAGCTTGATGTTCGCACTGTAGCCCAGCCGTAAATCTTATCGCCCATGTCCATGCGCCGTGAGTTCCAACACACACAAGAACCAAGCGTTCCCCACGGCAGGTTTGTTGCTTCAATAATTTCAGGCTGGCAGAAAATTTTGGGTTATTCCAAAAAGATGAAGCCGACACCTTCAGCAATAACTTTGGCAAGTTTTGGCTCGGGCCGAATCCTCGGGTTGTGGATAGAGAGGATCCTGCACCGCCAAAAGCACACCATGTTTGGGTACAACTGTAGGCCAGCACACTTATTGGATGCAGGGACACTTTTGTTGCGAGGTTGAGTTGGAGGTCGTGGACCCCAAGGGGCAAAGAATCGAAGTGAAGGCAACGCGGACGGCCTAAATCATAACATAAACCGGTCAAAATCATTGGAAAGGTCAGGCTTTCATGTGTAAATTAATGGTTCTTTGGGGTAAGGGCTTAGGGGCTAGGGAGTTGGATTCAGAGTCTGGAGTTTACAGTTGGAGGTACCTTTGGGGCTTTGTGCGTAAGCGGGGGACACAGTGTTGGGTCTTCAGTTGTTGGTTTCAAGGTCTGCATGCCTTCCCTCGTTCATGTCATTCTCGTGTGTAAAACTATGGATGCGTCACGCGAGGGTCTGGAATCTTCGTCACATACCCGACCAAACCCCCCAACGCCTTTGAAGTTGAGCCTATGATTGATTAGTCATATTTTTCCCATGATTTGTGATGTGATTGTGGGTCTGAAGCTATATGAGTGTAATTTGGGTGACATTGCCTGCAGTCACGTCAGTCTAAGCCAAATTCACGTGGTCCTTGCCGGGTTGAAAGTCTAGTCTATAATATCCAAAGCTATGTTAGACTAACCCGTGTGGTCAATTATGGCTCCTTCTAGCATTTCGTACCGGGCTGTCTTACATACAAGAAAAGATCCGAAACGAGTTGCTGTGGTAGACCAAGAGCTCAGCGGGTTTCGTGCTCGTGTCAGGTAAATGCTCCCTAAACACTAAACCTTCCCACAAGACTGAGCATCAACAGTCTGGAGTTCCTTTGCAGAAGAATCTTTGCCGGAGCCCTTCTTAGGGTCTGTCTTATTTGGGGGTCCCCAGGAATGCATTCGATTTTGGGTCATTGTTGGTGGGGATTTGGCTTTGCAAGGGATACAACATGTTTATGTTCAACCAAGCCTCAATAAGGGAGGAACCAGCTTTGGCGGGACTATCTTGGGGGTGTTATAGGGGGCCAATCAACTTCGCATGTCGTGTTCTATCTAGTGAAGCACCGTGTGTCTAGTGGCATCTGGTACCCTAGGGTTCCAGTTGCCTAAACAGTGGGTTCTGGGGTTCTGTATACTCTATAGTTACATAGGCCAGTAGCCTAGATTTCAGGTAACTGGGAGCCCTAGGGGCAGCTGAAGCTTATCATGGCGGTTGTTGTATGGAAGAGTAGGGTCACCAAGTAAGGCCAGTTCGAAAAAATCAGTGGCTTAGGGTTTAGGGTTCAGGGTTTGGGGTTTAGGTTATGCCAGTCACCAGCCCTGCTGATGAGCATTGCTTGCAACCACAACCTGCAAGAAAGCCTACGAGA
The DNA here is from genome assembly GCA_905231905.1 of Symbiodinium pilosum. Lineage (NCBI taxonomy): Eukaryota > Dinophyceae > Suessiales > Symbiodiniaceae > Symbiodinium > Symbiodinium pilosum. Next base: position 16,013 of record CAJNIZ010046710.1, read on the forward strand.
GCTTGGGGTTGCCAATTTGGGGGTTTGGGGCTACCAAGACCCCAAACATCCCACAGCCTCTGCCCCCAAAATGAAAGGCGTGAACCCAGAGACTCGAAATCTCCAAGCCCTTAGCCCTAAATTTAAAATCCGAACGTTAACCAAAACCCACAATCTTACCTAGACCTGAATTGCTGTATAACTCATAACCAGATCCCAAACTCAAAGCCGTAGACCTGTACCGCGAGGGTCCAGTATATTGTAATCAATTTGGGTTTCTGAAATTGGTATTCGTTGTTTGCCCGGGCGGACTGTTGCAATGACCAATGGGTCTCCCTAACCCTAAACCCTAAACCCTTACCCTCCCTACTGCTGCATAACGGAACCTGTTCAGAAATGATTTTGGGCGGCGTCTGAAGTACCACCCAGCGCGGAGTAACTGATGGTGCTATACTTTGGACCCTAATATGATGACCCTAAGGCTCTAAGCACTCATATGTTGAGGCTTTTGGGGCTGAAGACCATACGTTACAAGGCCCTTGGGCTATTTTGAACCTCAGGGTTAGGGTTCGCCTTGAACCTTTACGCAAAAAGGCGGATCGGTCTTGGAGTGGAGAAAGACTTCGCAAGGCCGGATGCTTCGGGTTTAGGGCTTCGGCAGCGTCATGGGATTCTCAGGCTTTTGCAGGGATTTGCGGTATATTTGTTGTTTCCGTTTTGGATTCTAGGTTCCCTATCAAGCTAGCTTCTATTGAAAGAGTTGCATCTTATTCAGGCTTAAGGGCGGAAGCCCTCAGCAACCTTGGAGATTGAGATGGAAATTGGGGTTGAGGGTATATAGGGCTTCTAGAGATCCCAGAAGTCCGCCCCCCTCTCTTACAAACCACCCCAATCCCCTGACAATAGATCCCCAATCCGCTGCCATCATACTGGGAAAACTATTCATTCTTGGGGCCCTAAACCCTTAACCCTAAACCCTAAACCCTTATCAGGGGCGGTGATTCTCCAGGCAGTTGGCGCTGGCATGGGCTGCAAGATGGACGACGCTGGGCTAATGTCATGATGATAATACCCTAAACCCCTAAGCCCCTAAAACCGTAAACCCTAAACCCCTTAGGGTTTAGGGTTTCAGGCCCCTAAAACCCTAAACCCTAAACCCCTGAAACCCTAAACCCTAAACCCTACTTCACGGGGTTCATGCGGACCCGCTGCAAACAAGGATACCCAAAACAAGGGACCGCTAAGGCCTTATAGTCTAAGGGTAGTTAGGATGGGGTTATATAGCAATGATGAAAAAGAAAATGGAAACCACTAGAGTATATAAGGGTATATATATATAGCTATAGGGTTATATAGGGATAATGGAAAACGAAATGGAAATTACTATATAATACCAGGGTATGTCTTGGGGTTATGAAGGAGATATTTGGGCTTATGGGGCCTCATTGAGGCGTCTACTAATCTGGAGTGGGATCCATTCTAGGGCTCCGTGAACCCCGACCGTATACGTCAGCCTTGGGTGTCCTAGCTCGGATGTCCTCGCTCTGTTACAATGGGAGCTCCCTGCTTAAAGTTGTCAGAACCCCCCGTTTACTATACTGGGCCGGCACAAACTTCAGGTCTGGATGTGGATTTGGGGGTCGTGCGGTATGAGGGGTGGCTTCAAGATTCCCTAGATCCTACCTGGGTCATTGAAACAAATCCGAAATAAAATTGTTGTTCCCAAAACAACCACTTGCCAGGTGAAGGCTCTAATTTGCAACAAGTGGTCGTTTCCAAGCAGGTAGCTTTCCAAAAGATTTCCAAGACAATTCAAACCCAAACTGCCCACTCATACCCCAAACGCTAATACACCCAAAGCCCACGAGCCCTAAGCCGCGAACCCTCAACCCTAGATCCTAAACCCTAAATCCTAAACCCTAAATCCTAAACCCTAAATCCTAAACCCTAAATCCTAAACCCGAAATCCTAAATCCTAGATTTTAAACCCTGAGCTCTAAACCCGCAATCCTAAATCCGAAACCCCGCACTGGGAACCCAACACCCCCAAACCTTGACCTCCTTTGCACGGTAAACCCTTGAACCCTGAACTCCAAGCCCCAAACCATATGGTAGTTGTTCAAAAGGTTTTAGGATTTTAGGGTTTTAGGGTTCAGTGTATTCCCCCCCCCCAAGATGGCTATAATGTAAGTTCCCTGTTTGGTTAGGTTCCCTTTTTAAGGAAGTGTACTCCCAATCATCCCTTTTTTCCAAGGAAAAACATGGAAAGTACTATAGGATATTGGGGTTATATTGGTATAATGGAAAATACAAAGGAAACTATTATAGGGTTTAGGGTCCAAAGTTTAGGGTCTGCAATGGTTTTTGTTTAGAACAACCTCCATATTCGCCTAAACTCTACCCTGTGTCCCACAGACCCTTCAGGTTTTGGAGCCCTACATCCTCCTGTAGGGCGTAGGGTTTAGGGTTTGGGGCAAATCCTGAAATGGAAGGACTTTGAGGTTCCCAAATCCAAAGCCCTATACCCTACACCCTAAATTCTAAAACCTAAAGCCTACATGCTAAACGTTAACCTACTTACTAAGTCCCCCATAACCCAAAACCTGCACTATAATTACTATTACCCCAAAACCCAAGTACCTAATTATTGGGTACATGGACCCTTTGGGTAAGATCCAAGAAGGACAAGGCCCTCCACCTGGATTCTACTTTACTGCCAGCCTCAAATGAGCGGTCGCTAGGTTCTGCTCAAGGGTTTTGGATTTTAGGATTTCAATGGTTTAGGGCTTCGGTGTTTAAGGGTTTCAGGGTTTCAATGTCTTGAGGCTTGAGGTTTAGGGTTTTAGCGGTTATAGGGTGATCAAGTAGGGTTTAGGGTTTAGGATTTATAAAGTTTAGGGTTTAGGGTTCACATTTTTGGGGGGTTTACAGTTTGGTAATGGCGCAAAACTCTTTTGACATAGTCTACAGGCCAATACTCTACATACTCCGGGTCCCCCTCCATCAATAAACCGTAAACCCTAATCCGTAAACCCTAAACCTTAGACCTTAAACCCTAATCCCTAAACCCTAAGCCCTTTGCTGTGTGTCTTTTCGTAAGTTAGGGTTTATTAGGGTTGGGGATTTAGGGTTCGATGCTCCCGGGCTGAGACTGTAGGGTTGAGCATGGAGAGTTTAGTGCTTCAGGGTTTAGGGGTCATGGTTTAGAGTTTAGGGCTGCGGGAAATTAGGGTTCAGAGTTTAGGGCCGAGGGATTCAGGGTTTAGAGTTCAGGGTTTAGCGCCTTAGGGTTTAGGATTTAGAGTTTAGGGCTGAAGGATTTAGGGTTTAGAGTTCAGGGTTTAGGGCTTCAGGGTTTAGGAGTTAGAGTTTAGGGCTGAAGGATTTAGGGTTTAGAGTTCAGGGTTTAGGATTTAGAGCTTAGGGCTGAAGGATTTAGGGTCTAGAGTTCAGAGTTTAGGGCTTCAGAGTGTAGGATTTAGAGCGTAGGTCTGGAGGATTTGGGGTTCAGAGTTCAGGGTCTAGGGTTTTAAGGCTCAGAAGTTTAGGGTCTTGGGCTTACGGGGTGCAGTGTTCAACGTGTCGCGTTGGCACACAGCTACCATGGAAAAGGCATTGGAATTGCTTGGGGTGTAGCGTTTTGTTAAGATGATCCATTCCATTGGCTAAGCAGATCTCAATCTTATGGGTCACCCTCTTCTATACTACCCTCTAAGGTTCCAGGTACCCAAATAATAGGGCCTTAGGCTACCTAAAGCTCGATATTTGGGTACTTGGACCCTTCAAACTTCAGGGTTTAGGGTTGAGGCTTCACGGGTAGTTATCCTGTTATCCTCCTCTATGCTACCTCATCCAAGGCTCCCCTTCAAGTAGGCTTCTTCAGGGTTAGTCAAGGTTAACCAAGTGAAAATATTCAGGGAGGGTAGTATATGGGTTGTAGTGAGGAAGCCTAAGCCCTGGGTGTAGGGTTAGGGTTTAAATCATAGCAACTTTCAATTCTTGACCCTATAGTCACCGTAGGATTGCCCCAGCTTCTTCAGCTGGATACCAAAATAAGTGCAGAAGGATCATGATGTTTTCGGCCCTCCAAGTTCTGCCTGTTCCATACGTTGGTTGAAGTTGTATAATGAAGGAACACACAAATTCAAAAAAAGTTTGGGTGCACATTACACTAGAGTTATGAATTGATGCGTAGCCAGAAGTCTTTGTCAGGCTACTACATTCGGTTGCGTGCAGAGTTTGGAGTACAAGGGTCTTGGAATCCAGGCTTTCCCCTGCACCCCTAAACCACATCCTGGCAAAGGGAGGTCCATTCCACTCTAACCCGGACCCCCATAGTATGTAGAATCATAGCCTTTGGACCAATTTTAGGGGCTGTGGGCCATTAGTTTAGCTACCTTTGGGGCTTAGGCTAAACCCTAAACCCCAAACCCTAGAGGTAACCCTGAACCCACAGACAGCCTTCTTGCGCACAGTAAAACTACAAGCACACCTGTCCTTTCCTTGAGGACACCCCACAGTGGGCACCATATAAGGCGCATATAAAGCTCCTATAGGGATAATGGGGCTATATTATGAGGTCTACATAGGCCTCCTTGAAAGGGTTTTAGGGGTTGAGAGTTTAGGGGGTGCCACCTATCGCACTTGAAGTTGTCCCTGATTTTCCTGATGAGGGAAGACCCCATATCCCTGAAGCTTCGTAATGAGCAAATCGTGCGGCCTACAGTACCGAAAGGTCAATGTAGCTATACGGTACATACTTACGCCCTAAAGTAGTCATGTCGGAGCAAGCAGTATGCGCGATGTACCTACCCAGAATCCAGTAACCCTAAACCCTACATAGGTACCTGAGCCCCTCAAAAGTTGAAGCCGAGGCTGAGTGACTTTTTAGACACGAAAACCCGACGTGCTGAGGCATGTTTCGGCTTGAGGGATTGGGTTTTGGGGCTTCTGGTTAAGGGGTCTTTAAGGTCTGGGATTGATTTTTTTTTTCGGTTGAGGGCTTACGGTGTAGCATTCGCAGGTTTGGGGTTTAGGGCGTGCTTGTGGGGCAACAGCGGGGGTAGAATCTTAGTTTGCGCGCCCCTTAGAGCTGGGCTTACATAAGTACGTAGAATCTTCCCAAATTCCACTGTGAGGCTACCGCCCAGTATAAGGTAGCAGTATAGTAGTAAGTTCCAGGAACATACAACTAAAACAACAGAGTTTGACGGCCTCCTCTTTAGATTAAATCCCTAGAGGGGGTCATCTGTACTAAACATCCTGCACGACCCCATGTACCGTACGCCTAGGTAATTATAGTATGCTCTTAAGCCCTAAGAAAAATTCGTGGGTATCAACAGAACAATGGTCATAGAATCCTCATTAGGCATTGGGGGGGGGCCTTGCCTTGCCAAAACTTCCTTCTTGAAGTACCTGGACCCGAAAACTAGGTAACAGAATAGCCCAAGATCCCTTCACAAAATTGCCAAAAGGACGTTTGTTCTATGTCATAGTACTTTTGGGGCTTAGGTAATTCCTAACCCTGCAGCATAATCCTGAAAATTTCAGGCTTTGTGGCGTTCAGGGTTTAGGCTATGGGACAAACTTTAGGATTGTCACCCCGCGCGGTTTAGGGTTTAAGGATTTAGGTTGTACGGTTTAAGGTTAAGGGTTTGCAGGGTTAAGGGCTTGGGGTTCAAGGTTAATGATTCATAGGGTGTAGGGTTCAGGGTTTAAGGTTAAGGACTTTTGGGGTTTAGGGTTTAGGCCTTAGGGTTTCAGAGTCCAGGGCGCCACGGCATATTAGAAGTTGCATAGCTCCGCTTCAAGGTTCCATTCTTGTAAGATGCAAGGGTAAGGGATTCTTCGTTGCACGGCTCAAGGGTTTAAAGCTTCGTCCTTAGGACTCCCAGAAAAGGTTAGGAATTTCATATTCAGAAAGGGTTTTCTGTTGTGTCTAAAACCTAAACCCTGAGCGTTAAACCAAATCCTAAAGTCTGCATCACGAATGGGCATTCAGGCCCGTAGCAGGGTTCACTAGCTGGACGAACCTCGGATCCGCTGCAACTGCCGCATGCGTGCTGTCCTGCGGTTTAGGGTTTTCGGTGCTGTGATTGAGCAGCAAGAGTCGAGTTTGAGGGTTTGGAGGCTCATGTGCACTGGAATCACTAGAATGTGCATGCAGAGAGATGAGCACGCGTACACCTACACCCCCATATGCTACCCCATAAGCTCCCCTTCAGTTAGCTTCAACTACCCCTGTTCACAGCCCCCCTTATGCAGATAGAATATGGAATTCCACTAAACTCTAACAAGATCCACATATACTCCGCATTCTATCTGCTTAAACTAGGCTATGTCTTTCTTTAACCTTACTTCAGACCGAGGGAACCCGGAAAAAACAGCATGCAGGGTGAGAGGGGAAATCATGATCACATCCCCAACAAGTACAGCGCAGCTGCATCTTAACGCAAGGACTACTACAGGGGTATATACGGGGGTTATATAGGTGTGTGTATATATATATATGTATTCACATATTGGGTTACTATATGGACATACATATGTGGGAGTTATAGTAGGAGTACTTCACAAGCCGCATTCTGCGTGGGGGTATTTAGCTCGATTTATCCACAAGCTGTCGAATTCGTGATGCCACAAACTGCTTGTAAATGATCGCCTTGTACCTGTACCGCATCAATTGACACGGGTCTTCGATCTAAAGCTCAATTCTGGATGAAGGAACTTTCAAAAGTTACTGAAGCTGTCACCTATGACACGCCTGTGGACCTCGTTGAAGCATGAGCACCCCTGATCTGGGTTGCTGTTAAGGAACGTAATTTAAGTTACCATACTGGGGAAACCATGTTACTTACTACATATACTCATAACCCTAAACCCTAAACTGTATGTATACTTGGTAACTTACTCTAAGTTCTGTAACAGCAACCCAGCAAAGCCTTCAACGTGATCTTGTCTCTTTGTGCTTGCAGGTTAGACTGTCCTGCCCACTGAAGGCATGGCCGTTCGCAAAAGCGGGTTTGGGGTTCAGGTTTGTTGTACTGTGTTTCAAGTGAGGGCTTTGAATAGGGCCTCCACCAAACAATGCATCTGTAGCTTCTGTGCTCACTTGGGCGTATACTACCCACGTATCAATAAGTACCCGAAGAGCCACCTATCTTGAGATGCGCCTATGATAATCTAATTGTCACAACAGATTCCAGAAATTTCCGGGCAGGCATATAAAGGGTTATATATCGAATATAAAGCAGGGCTATATGTGTGTATGTACATACAGATGGAACATTAAGGGAAACATGAGGACCGCGTTTGAATGCACAAGACTAGGGTTTAGGGTTTAGTCTATAGAGTATAGGGGAAACCGACCCTCCCATGGCCATGTTTGCAGCCGGAAGGGGTCTCTAGGAGTTACAGGTAGGGCTTAGGATTTGGCGTTGAGGTTTAGGATGTAAGGTCTAGCGTTTAGGATTTGGGGTTTGGGGCGTAGGATTTGAGGTTTAAGATTTGGGGCTGACGGCTTTTGATTTCGTATTCAGGGCCTAGGGTATGGGAGTCCACACAAATGGGTCACGTATGTACGTACCTATCAGAAAGGTAAGAGTATCATTGTTGTGATCACTGTAAAATATTCCCCAAAGACCCTTTTCTAAAGGCTTCGGCGTTTACAATACGTGCTGAGGCATTAGCATATACCATTTAGGTACCTGGACCCTTTGTGTTTAGGGTTGTCGTTCTTGCTGGGTGAGCATTCTAAAACGAATGGCCCAAGATTATCGACATGTGAAAAACCCTAAACCCAAGCCCTAAACCCTAAACCCATTATTTAGATGCAGGTGTAAAGGTCCTAGTCACATGGTAAAACAAGAACCTTCTGCGCAAAGTCTAGGGCAGATGCCTCCTAAGCCTGAACCCTGCACTCTCCTCCACTAGCATGGAACCTCAAAGAGCTCTTACAAAAGAGAACTACTGCCTCGATAAAAGGGGTTTAGGGTTTAGGGGTTTAGGGTTTAGGGGTTTAGGGTTTAGGGTTTAGGGGTTTAGGGTCTAGGGTTTAGGTCTAGAGGGGGTCCCAAATCAGTGTGGGGGCAGGTAAGCCCTAAGCCGTGTACACCTTCTCAGGGATCCTTCTGGCGTGTTCTAGTGCAACCTTAGGGTTTAGGGTTTAGGAGTTAGCTGGAAGTTTCCGTAACTAGGGGGCCTCTATCTAGACCGTGCTAGGACTACGACCCTGAAATATTATAATCCTTGTTTGGGACCCCCAGAAAGGGACCCGGTACCTTTTGGAAATCCGAAGCCCCACATCCCAATGAAGCCCGAATGACCTTAGGATAACTAACATACCTCCCAAGGCAAAACAACTGCCCAATTCCTGTACACCCTAAATCAGCGTACAAACTCATGGCTGCCTTGGTGGCCAGGTCGTGATCTCGGATGATAGTGGACGGCAATGGGTGATTCCGGCAGACCGCTCGTGGACGATGAGAGAGGTGCTCCGCCCTAGGGACCGTGCAGGGTTTAGGCTTTAGAGCTTCAAACCCTAAAACCCAAACCCTAAACCCTAAACTTTAAGGGGGGGTCCAGGGACTTTTCTCCACAAAGCTCCAAGAAGCTCCTTGGTAACCTAGGGCTACATGGAGATCAGAAATGGATCATGGTGGGTCCCAAGTTGAGGGTTCTCGGATGAGTTTTAGAGACTCCCAGATCTTTGGCTTGTTGCATAAGACATATGAAGCTGAAGAAGGACCATGTAGCCTAGGGTTCTAGGTCTAGGGTTTAAGGTTTAGGGTTTAGGGTCTGTTGCATGAGACGTATGAAGCTGAATAAGGACCACGGTGTCTAGGGTTTTTGGGTTAGGGTTTGGGGTTTTGGGCTCAGGGTTTAGGGTTTGGGGTTTAGGGTGTAGGCGTGTGGGTACAGGGCCCAGAAGCCGTCCTTGTGGCAAAAATGGGAGGTCTTGCCGAGCATCATCAGCTTTTAAGCTATCATCTCCGTCCGGCAGCCTGATCCAAACTGATCCAAACCCTGTTGACCGTAAGCCTTACCTGAACTCCCAATCGTCTCTAGAGCTATGGCCTTTTGGGTTCGCGGCCATGAATTTACTTGAGTTCAGGTAAACTTTGAAGACCTCAAACCTAACCCTTGAACCCTGACCCTAAGGCTCGAAATCACCCAAAAGCCTTTTATGGCATGGTCTCTGGGCCCAAAAGCCTCAAAAATTGAGTCCTTAGAGCCCTAGGGTATAGCCTGAGCCCTCAACCCTAAACCCAACCCCTGAACCCGTAAAGCCTTCTGAGGTCCGCGCATATCTCGCCAAGGAGTCGGGATATGCGGTGGATGAGCAAGCTCTGCAGTTGCCACGGCTAGGCTTGGTCTTGGCAAACTTTAAGGTTTTCCCCGCGTGAGACTCGTGTGGGGTTTAGGGTTTAGGGTTCAGGGTTTAGGCGTATTATAGCTTATAGCAGGTAATATCCTATATAGTCTCTTACCGTACGGGGCAGGGCTAGTGTCTCATGATATACCTACCCAATCCCTAAACCCCATAGACCTCTCTCTGTCTATAAATATACGTGTATACATATGTACACATATATACATATATACACATACACATACATCCTCATCTTATTCCATATTAACTTACAGCTGCATATAACCCTCAAAGCTAAACCCAAGAAGCCTGATATGCCCCTATATCACCCGCTCTTTCCTTCGTCAGATAACAACAAGGTTGCGAAACATAACCCTCAAACCCTTCAACCCCTAAACCCTATATCGCCCGAACCCATATCCTACACCACAAACCTAAACCCTAAACCTAAACCCTACACCCCAGGCCCAGATGGGAACCTGCCTGTGCTGGATGATCTTGAGCAAGTTCTCAGCGAAGTTGCGCCGGAGGTCATTGGGGTTGAGGTTTGGCGTTAGGGTTCAGGGTTTTGGTCTAGGTTCAGGGCTTGTGGTTTTAGAGTCTTGGGGGTCGAAAAAGGAAGTCCTTTAGAACCATGGTGGGCGCTACCTCGAAAAGCCAAAGAAGCGTCCGACACGAAAACCCACCCCAACGCGCCGCTATCACGAAAACCCACCCTGACGCGCCGCTATCAGACTCTAATCCTACACAGGTGACCCTACACCAAAGCTTTTGATCACTATACAGACTCTCCTATGTAGGTCCTTTCGGTGGCATAATAACCCCTTACCAAAAATCACAAAAACAAACCAGAGAGGAGGTCAGGGGTTCACTCTACATGCCAAGCTTGAAGTTCCTCATGCCCCGATCTACCCAGGGTGTAGGGTTCAGAGTTTAGGCTTGTTTTAGGGTTTGGGGTTCAGGGTTTAGTGTTTTGGCTGTATTTAGGGTGTAGGGTTGAGGGTTTAAGGTTCAGGGTTCAAAGGCGTTCCCAGGTAGGTGCATAGGGCCAATGTAGCCACTATGTGGCGTAAACCCGAACCCTATACTGACCGGCTGTTAGTAGGGAACGAGTGAATATAATGTTTGTAGAAAGTATATCCTTACTCCCTACTAACACCCAGTAAGTATAACTTGGATCAGGGGCCGCAGCTCCATCTTCATTTGCTGATCGACTTCGGCAAGTTCATGGAGCGGCTGTCTAGGTTGCCGGCTGCTGATATGAACAGATTTCGCGTGATCTTCGCATACTGAATTCCCACAGTTCCCTGGTAATACGGTAGTTGAGCTCATGCCCCTTAACTCGAAACCCGAATTTAGGAGAGGCAGGGTTTGAGGCTTTTGGTACGTGTGGTTCTAATTTTTATTGCATATGTTGCAGGTTGGACTTCCCTAAACCCTACACCCTAAAGCTTAAACCCTGACTTCATTAATGTTATGTAACTAGGCAACCTGGATGGTGCAGTATCTGTGCCACATAGCCTGTGAGGGTTTAAAGGCTTGAAAACAACAACTGGCATTCACGGGCGTTCGGCGTCAACAACTTTTCCAAGGGTCCAAGTGGCCAAATAATTTGGCTTTAGCCCTCAAATACTACGTTCCGAATTGTTTTTGGTCAAGCCCCGTTATTCAAGTACTTGGATCCTCATGCCTTCTTTTGGGCTTGATACCGGGCAGCGAACTTAGTTGTACGTGCTCACCCGTAGGAAAAGTTGTGAAGTGCGCTCAGCTAGGAACATGTCGTGCATTCCCCCTATGGCAAAACACAACGGCATGTATAGTCAGAATACAGAGGCAAATAGGTTTATGTAGGAGCCAGAACAACTTGTGATACTATTGCTGCTCATCGTCCTTGAAGGTGTATTGTATGTAGAATACTGTACTCTAGAACCCTGTTCTGGTTGTTTGGGTCCCTACACTGGGCCGCCTTATGCTCCTGGAGACTTGCTACGCTGTACTGCCAATTTTTTGCGACTGTTTCTGCCTGTGCTGCTACCTCTTGTCTTCTCCTGCTAGTGCTGCCTTTGTGGCCGGTAGTAGTACTACCACGCATGTTTGAAGAAGTAGCAATTCTTGGAGCAGGTGGAAAAAGATAATTGGTACAAGGTTACTCCTCCTCGAACAGCATCCGCCCTATGGCCCCTTCCTTCATTCCCTAAGCATTCAATCATGTAGCAGTTTCACTTCCCTTTTCCATTCCTTCATTCCTCGCTAGTTGTCGGCATTGGAAATTTCGCATAACCTCAACATATCAGACGCCACGCTTCCCAAGGTATCAGGTAAAAGGGGCCACGCAGTCTTTAGCATCAATCACACAAACCTTCAAATGTGAACTCTGAACCCTGAATCTGAATCCTGAACACTAAACCCAAACTACAAACCTGAAACCATAACAAACCCTAAACCCTAGACCCTAAACCCCAAACCCCCCAAACCCTAAACCAAACCACCCCTGCTGCCCTGCAAGGACCGGGAAATCCGCGAGGCGCAACAGAAGCTCCGGGTGCCAAGTAGCGGCAGCGAGGGGAGCGATGTTGACGCTCAGGAGGGGAACCGTGATTTGAGGGTTTCAGGTTTCAGGTGTTAGGCTTTTGGGTTTCAGAGTTTACAGTTTAGGGTTTCAGGGTTTAGGCTTTAGGCTGTAAGGTTTAGTTTATGGGTCTTCTGCTTCTGGGTGCAGGGCTTAGTTGGTGAGGGTTCCCATATAAGCGTGCCCCTACAGATAGATCCCAGGGGATACTACGTGGTGTGATAAGCCTGGTTAAGGGGACGCTTACATTCTTCACAACGATTCGTTCGCATGCGCAAATTTCGATGAGAGGGGCCGAGGCAGGACTGAAAGGGATGAGCTTGGGTACAGAAATTGGGGGTTTAGGTTTTGGGGTTAGGGTATTAGGATTTAGTTACATGTAAGAAGCGGTGATAACTGACTAGTTGACAAAAGCCAATAGCTCATTCAAATTAAGGCCTGACTCCTAACCTACCATATTTCTCCAAGTGCCCAAATGAAGATCACTCCTAAACCCTGAACCCTAAACTCTTGAACCCTTGGACCAGACATTGAGTCCGAAACCCTAAACTTCAAACCCTAAACCCTAACCCTTTTATCTCAAAACCTTTTCAAGTCTACAGCTGACCTGGAGATTTCGCCACTTTCTAGGTTGCTAACCATCCAGCTGGGTTAGAAGCGGGTTCTATACTTGGTGGAGCCTGGGTTGAGGATTTTTTGCAACTATACTTGTGGTAGGGTTTAGGGTTTAGGGTTGCCCATTCTAGGTCCGAGTATTTGGGTTGTAGCTGCAGTTCCTGAGCAGCTTGTAAGTCACATGCCCCTTCACGTAGGGAGTTGTCTTAAGAATGGTGTACCTTCGCTCCCCAAATGCTCGTAATAATAGCTTGGAAAAACCAAAACCCTACACCCTGAACCCAAAACCCTAAACCCTAAACCCTACACCCGAGCCTGTTGTTATGGCGACTTTGGTCAGGCAGGGCCCCTGAATTCGGAGCTCCTCCCTTTGCCAGGAGACCTTGGGGTAATTCGCCCTTAGAGTAACAGTTACCACAACGGGTAATAGGTTTAGGGTTTAGGGTTTAGAGTTTAGGAGTTGTACTAGCCCTAAGCCCTGAACCCCAATAGTATAAACCCTTGAAAGACAATTGCTGTAAGGGGGCAAGAGCCTTAAACCCTAACCCCTACACCCTGAACCCTAAACCCTAAAGCTTAGATCCTACACGCTAAACCGTCAACCCTCAACCCTAAGCCCTAAACCCTTAAACCCCGACACCCTGAATCCTAAACCCTAGAGCTTAAATCCTAAACCCTAACGTCACTGACCCAAAGGAGACCTCTCCTGCGTCACCATTCCGCATGCCGTTTCCGTGGGAGTCTGCTGAATCCCCATCAAAGAAATCCTCTCCACGGAGGCCCGGCTGGGTAGTTTAGGGTTTAGGGTTTAGGACGTTGACTCTAAACCCTAACCCTAAGTTGGCGCAGGTTGAGGACGTATGATTTCAGATTTGATGTTGCGATTCAGCGCAGATGGAGCTTAGATCTGAAAACTTGGTATTTTTGAGGTTCATGTCAGGGCATAGTTCAGGGGTTCCCAAGATTAGGGGTACCTTTTTGGGGGTTCCCACAATAAGGATTACATGTTTAGGGGTCTATATTGGGATACCCCCAGGGAAACTACCAATTACATCTTATCGTCCTACCTCTGGTTGAGGATGGTTAAGGTTCAGGGTTTAGGGTTTAGGGACGGACTTTGGGGCTAATGTAGGAAATAGTTGGCAGGTGGAAGACAGAGGTGTGAAGATGTATGCAGAGTTGTCACCGCGCCTTCTGTAGGATCGGGAAGCTTCGCGAAGCTGATACTCCTCCAAATAGCCCAAAGGGTCCATGTAGCCATAAGTATATGCTAGGGCCCGAAGTAGTTATGCAGGACCTTCTTGGAGACCCTTTTTTTATACAATATACCTACCATAAACCGTAAACACCTACATGGACCCTGTGGGCAGGCATGGAAGCTGAACCGATGTCCACTGTAGCCTACCGGCGTTCCACATAATGGTCATAAGGTATACAGTACGGTTCCGGGTTTAGGACAGAGTCATATTCTGGAAAGATCCAGATCAAACCATGCCGGTCCAGGGTAGTGGTAAAGATCATAGTATTCTGAGCTTCAAAGTTTCTATCATGCGTGAAGTGTTAAGGTTCTCCCTGGTTCTAGGTTTTTTGCCCAAAAAGACCTTATCATGCAGTTGCTGGTGCGTAAGGCAGTGATTAGGGGAGCGAATACAGGTACAGCTATACTGTGGGAGTTTAACCCCTGACCGTAAGCCCTATAGGGGTTACTCGAAGGAGTCCCTCCCTTATGTCTCTTAAGCGGCAATAACTTCAGCCTGGATCCCTGTGGGAACCCCCCCCCCGGCGTGTGCCCAACCTCCCAATCAACTTTCATGATGGCAGATTTAGGGTTTAGGGTTTAAGATTATTCTCATAAGTCTGTGGTACCACAGGGTGTCCCAAGGGTCCTCAGCACTCATATAGATAATACATGCCAAAGCCATCAGAGATGTATCTTCTTCAAAACCATACTTTGTATCACGTATGTTCTTTGGACCCTTTGGGTTCGTTTGGCTTCGTTCCCCAACTTGCAAAAGCGCTTCGGTCCAGGAAAGCGAAAAGGCAGCAAGACGAGATCTGGAAGTATCCGCCACACTCTTTGGGCTTCACAGGACTCTTTGGGTTTCGAAGGTTTATACACCCAGACCCTTAAGCGTTGTTCTGAAGCATGGGATCAAGCCCGTAACGCTGAACCCTGGTCCTAAGCCCTCTAAATCCTTTTGGAGTTTTGGTGTTTAGGATACCCTAAATGTCTAAGAACTTGACCTTTGTCCCTGCAGCCTTCTTGCAGACTCCCTGCAGATGTTTAGGGCTTAAGGTTTCTAAGACTTAGGGTACATACTAGCAGCTAGCATAGTACCTTCCAAACTATTTGCATGGCAGCCAGATGGCGATCCTTTCTAAAGAGTTGCCTACCCCTTGCTGTGCCCAAGCTCTAGCCCTTAGCCCTAAATTTTAAACTGAAGCCTTGAACTCAGCACTCTACACTCAAAATCCTACATTTTGGCCCTAAACCTCAATCGCAAAAATACACAATCATATAATCGAACCCCTAAACCCCGACCCTAAAGCCCATACCTTAAAAATCAAGCTCGTAGCCTTAAACCCGTAACTCTAGACCCCGAAGCAAACCGTTGTTTGAGGACTTCTGGACCGGCGCCCGCGGCAAGTGGAATTCTCTGCCTTGTTGGCCGACCCGCCCTGGAAGGCAAAGGATCAGGATCTACTGTTGATGGATGAAATCTTGCACCGCCTAGGGGCCTAAACTATTGTAATTAAGACCTAGGACTCTAGGCACGTAAGGTGGAGCAAGATTTCCTCCATCAACTGTAGTGTTCAGGTTTTGGGGTGTGGGGTTTGGGGGGCAGGCGCTGGGGCTTCCGGGTTCATGGTGTTTCGGGTGTCTAGCAGGTTTTAGGATTTGCTGTTCAGGAACTTATTATATTAGGTTACCAAATATGGGTATATAGTAAATAACCGGATTTCCTTATTATAGTAATTAACCTAGACCCTAACACCTATCATACCTTGAACTAACCCGAAACCCTTAATCCTATATATCCTTACTTTAGCTTCCTTAACCAGCAGCCCAGTAAGATCCACGTCTTTTCAAGTGGAGGTTGAGGCGGAGCCGCAGCCGGAGCCTCAGCCCGAGGACACGGCCGACAAAGGTCCAAGGCGTGGATTCGGTGTGTGTTTTGGGGGGTGTAGGGTTTAGGGTGTTCAGAGTTTAGGGTTTAGGGTGGGGTTAGGGGTTTAGGGCTTTGAGGTTTTCAGTTCAGGGTTTAGGGTTTTTAGGGTGGTTATGGCTTTAGGACTCAGGCCTTTGGAGGGGGGACTTTGAAGATTTAGGGTTCAGGGTTTAGGGGGCGGGGTAGCCCCCTGGGTAAGAGTTTGAGGACTGACGGTTTCATGGGTTTGGGGAATGTGAATTTCAGCGGATTTGCAGGGCTGCGGTTTCAGGATTTGGGATTTTGGGTGGTTCTGCGGGTTTGGGGATTTCGGAACTCAGGATCTTGTGGGGTTTAAGGTGTCACTGTATCAAATTCGGGGAGTTGTGTTGCTTTACAGTTGGGAGGTTCGTTGAGCGTTTCAGGCTTTTGGGGTTAGGGTCATCGTGTGAGAGGTAATTTTGGCTTCTGAAAAGTGGTGGGGTGTAGGAAGTAAGTAGGGCTCATGACTTAGAGTGCACCTGGGCTGCGGGCTATACCTGAACCCTAAGCATCCCTCAACACGAAAACCCCAAACCCTAAACACCAAAATCATCATACCTACTTTGGGGGTCCAAGTATGCCTTGAGACTGATAAGGCTCCAAGATGGTTTAGGCTCTAGGGGTCTAGGGTTTCTGGGGCTAAGGGTCTGGCTTAGGGGGTTTAGGGGGTTTTAGGGTTTAAGGTTCGCGTTGGGGTTTCTAAAATCCGGGGTACTTTTTTGGGGGGTTAGAATAAGGGCCCTAGTTAGTTGGGATCTTTTGTTGGGCTCCCCCTTTTTTCCTGGAGACTACCGCATGAGCCCTTGTCTAAACTCCTAGTATCCCCTTTAAAAAGCCCGATAGTAATCCTCTACATAATCCCCTATATAACACTTGATTCAAGGAGTTTAGACCCTAAACACTAAATCCTATAGCCCCTAACATAGTTCCTAATAAAGAATCCATGCCCATTAATTTGGATAGAAAATACTGACTGTAGCTCACATGGTGTCTCAGAGATTTCGGCTTCCTCCTGGGTTTGTTCTACAGCCGTTGTATAGGCACGGGCCTCGTTCTTCCTAGGAACCCAAGGACGCAAGTGGCCATTCCCAAAAATTAGGGGTACCATTTTGGGTCTCCCAAAACATAGCCTATGTAGGGAATATATAGGAGGATATACCTGCATGTCTAGGGATGTATATGAGCTATCTTCTGAACTCCTAGTGTCCCCCTTAATAACCCCTAAAGTGGTCCCCTATATAGCCCTCTTTACGGAGTTTGGACTATAGCTCATATAACACCTATATTAGCACCTATATGGTAGTTTTCTGAAATAAGGGGACCCCAACATAGACCCCGAAATATTATGATCCTTAGGGCTTTGTGTGTATACTCCACTCCCCAAACTAACATGGACGCCTAGAAAGGACCGTACGGAGATGACTTTTCTTTGAATGCAAAGGCGGGGCCATACGGTGGCTACTAAAAATCCTGCATGACCCTAAGTACCTTATGCCTTGGGAATTATGGCATTTAGTATACTAAGGTCATGCAGAATATTTCGTATCAACAGTGCCAGTTGTCCATATTTAGTTGGGGCAAGGTAAGTCCCTTTTTTTGTTTGATACCCTCTCTCCTAGCCCAAGGGGTCCAAAGTACCTACATAGTACAAGCGTTTCTTTATAATCTGGGTAAGTATTGATTGCATGGGCACTTTGGACCCTTGTTCGGGTAACGTGGTCAGGTGGGGATACTGGGACGAGGCCGGGGCGTCAGCCAGCAACTGCAATTATTGATGCTATAAAGCCGTTGGGGGAGGGGGGTCCTAAGATTAGGGGTGCCGTTTTGGGGGACCCATCATCAGGACGATAGTGCAGGAAGTACCGTTTTAAGGACCATTTATGCCAATTTCGCTTCGCAACTGATTGAAGTGATGATGGTAGGTTCATATACCGAGTAGAAGTTCTGCCGTAGAAGTTCTGCCCTCGCCAATTAAGAGTTGGGTTATAGTCATAGTATGAATGATGAATGTGTAGGGCTCTTAATATTACACTTGCTACCCCTATTGTAGACTGTCACTGAGTATTGAGCAGTACCCAAGTATAAGAATGTGCTCAAACAACCTCCAGCACGTCCCACATTAAACTCTTTACGGTAGCTGATACCAATTTGTCAGAAAATTTGTTTCAGCCGGTGTACGAGCTTTGTGAGGAAATTATTGATACACCTGAGTCGTCTTTCCCAAGCATCGTCCTGCATGAAACATTATAGGGGAATGTATACAGAAGTACTGTAAGGCTCATTAAAGGGGGATACTAGGAGTTTAGACTACAGCCCAGAAACCCTATTATCTACTATATACTCATATTATGGCCGTTTTGTGTGAGTTACTGAGTTCCTCAACAGCAACCCAGTCTGGTATGAGTATCTTATGGCGAGCAGGCTCTTCATTCTGGGGGCTCCTCTTAAATCCTGAGTTCTAGTTAAGGAACGCTTTAAATTAGTTGGCATATTAGGGGGGTATAGTACAGAATGATTAGCTCAAATTCCTTAACCGCAACCCAGTCTGTGACCATGAAGTACAACGTAATTAACGCACCAATATACCTCAATTTCAACGGCTTGCCATATCTTACTGTTCTTGCGTCAAGGGACCCTCTAATAAAAGCAAGCCCAGACATGAGGAAGAGGAAGCCCTAAACCCTAAACCCAAACAACCTCAGATATGAGGACGATGAAGAGGAAGAAGAGGAAGAAGAAATGGAGTACCGAGCACGAGCCCGTAGTTCGAAGGACCTGACCCGAAGCCAGGACGGAAGAGGGATGTGGTCAAGGAAACCTCCTGCTAGGGTTTAGGGTTTAGGGTTTAGGGTTCAGGATTTAGGGTTTAGGGTTCTGGGTTTAGGGTTTAGGGTTCTGGGTTGAGGGTTTAGGGCCAAGGGTTTAGGGTATTTATCCTGTATGTTGCATGTAAAGGAGATGCTTGTAGGAGTTGTTTGTGCGCCCTGAATCGGGGTACCCAGCTGGTAGCGACCCACCTGGGAGTGTCCTGGATATGAAATGCATTTTCTCGTGAAGAACTAGGCTGAAGTGACCATGAGACAAATATGCTGCCGCAACAGCAACCCAGTCTTTAGTCATGGGATTAAAGGTCGGGTGTGTACAGCCGATTGGAATTTGGTGTCTGACAAATGTATTTTTTTCCGCTTGTGCCATGTGCTACCCCAAGCCCGGCTGTAGAACTTGAAAATCTTCTAATCTTCTCGCCTTAGGGTTTAGGGGTTGGGGTTTTTGCTGAGGGATGCTTGCAGAATGCAGCGTGGTCGCTCAGGAGTTGTTTTGTACCTAGAAGGTCCTGGATAGTAAGCGGATTGATCTGGGTATGTGAAGCTGTGGTCTATTGCCTGCCTAGAGACAATGACAAGCCAGTAAGGGCCAGGGGCCTAAACAACCCTAAACCCTAAACCTGAAACCGCGTCTAAAGTTTCATGTATTCAAGCGTGCCCCGTCCTTATGTTAGGTACCCCAGTAATACCCTTTTACCCTTTTTGTTTGGGGGTCTCCTTATTAAAGCAGAACAGTAGGAAAAAGGGTAGCCTTATTATTTAGGGTTACTGGGGAACCTAGTATATCTCGTGGAGTCCTGGGTTGTATGTGGGGCTGTCATGGGATCAGTAGGTGGGTTAAGGGTTCGTGCAGGATATAGCAACAAGAGGGTTTTCTTCGTATTTAGGGGTTTGAGCTTCGGGGCTTTCAGAGGTCAAGGCTACATACCCTTGAAAAATAGCGTTCATCCTTAAGCTTCAACCCCAGAATAATGGGTCTATAGGCCATTATTTTCTGCATTTTGGAGGCCCAAGTAGACTTTACTGGGGCTGTGGCTTGTGCAGCACGCGCGAATTTTGACGCGTTGAGGGGGGCATGCGTTTTTGTGGGTTTGGCGGCTTCGGTTTGAAGACTGCAAGTTCTTTGTGATTAGGGCTGGTGTAGAGTACAGGGTTTCGGGTTTACGGTTCAGGGTTTAGGGCTTAGGGTGTTGAGGATTATATATAGATCGGTGATCGAAGGAGACCTTATAACACGTAAACCTGAGATCGAATAATTCCTGATGTCTGGTGGTGCAAGGCTACGTCCACTCAGTAAGCAGATCAATAACGGAGTTGCTGGAGAGATTGTTGGACTTATATGGGCTCTCTAGTATACCTGTATACCTATCTTTGGCCCTTAACCCTAAAATGCAGTTTCTATTTTCTTTTAGATTCCCTAACCCTAAATAGCAGCGTACATTTTCTTATCCATTTCTTTACTCATTCCCCACGCGCTGTCTGTCCCAAGAAAGGAGCTCGAGGACAGTGAGCTGGCGAGTGACTCAAGTGATGCATCGTTGCCCCCCCGGGAGGTCCGGCTCTTAGGTATTAGGGTTTAGGGTTCAGGGTTTCTGGTTCATATGGGTTATAGGAGTTGAGTTTTAGGGCCAGGTATCAGGATTCAGGGTTTAGGGCTCCCATGCATCATGCAAAGATTTTGGCATGAAATCCAAGAGGGAATATGCATGCAATGATCGCGGACTTTTGGCTAGTGCCTTGTTTGGGGTTACCATACATTCTCAAAGGATTTGGCAACCTCAACTATAGCTCTCATATAACTCTACCTCTCATGTTAGTTGGGGTTTAACCCAAATCCTCTGATGGTTGGGGTTCCTGTAACATGGAAAAATCGGGACCGCTTTAGACTTATGAGGAGCTTACCAGGCCCTGTAAACCCTACTTGGAGGCCCATGGGACTTAGCAACTATTTAGAATTGGGATTATAACCCTACTTATAATAGGGCCTCCAAGTATCCCTTTGTTTATCGGAGGCTTCTCTTGTCAGGGGTGGCGAGGCAAGAAATCATGGTTTTGCTGGGTGACACCAAGAGAGGACATGGGATTCCTCATGCTGATATTCAAGACAGGTCTCAGAACGCCGAAGGCAAAAACATAATGGGTTTTCAAAAGCAGCGTCCCCTTTCATACCTAGAAGTATTTCCCGATGCCTTTGCTATGCATGACTTTTGGGGAACCCCCATTTCTACACCCCTTTCATATCTTCTCTATGTCCAAATATGACCCTCCGCATCCTCAAATATCATTACATAAGCCAGTCCGGGTAAGCCCTACACTGGTTCAGAGTATACGGGAAGCCCTACACTGGCCGTCGTTTTCCATACAGAACTCCTACAGCACGAATACATTTTTTATGGGGGTTCATCACGCCATTTGTTCTTCTCATGTCCCTGGCGCACGTAAGGGTCCCCATCATGCGACCACGGCGAGAACGTCCCATATCTAGAGCAGAAGCCTGAACAAATCCGACATTATGCGTCTAGAATCCTTATAATATAACAGGTCCAAACATGCAAACCCCATGATAACATACTTATAAACCGAGCTTTCATTGAAATTTCCAGTTTTCTCCTCCATTTCAGTCTCCCAAACCCCGGACACTGTGAGTATCTACATACCCATACTTCGTCTCGGCAACCTTTCAAGGAGCCCATAATGTAGAATAGATACTCCCGAACTGTTAAATCCTGAATCCTAAAACCCCAAAGCCCAAGACCCTAAAAGTCTGAACTCCTAAACCCGAAAACCCTAGAACCCTAAAATCCCCAAACCCTACCTCCCTAAACCCGAAAAAGTCAAAACACTAACCCCCCAAACCCTAAACTCTAAATCCCCAGAAACACTGACCTACCAAGCAGGAGGATGGCCAGACCGCAGGCGACTCCGATGACGGATCACTTCCGCCTCGGCAGGTGTCAGTGCTCAGGGATCCAGGTTCAGGGGTTTAAGGGTTTAAGGGTTTTGGGATTAGGGTTTAGGGTTAGGGATTAGGGTTTAGGGTTTAAGGGATTAAGGGTTTAGGGTTTAGGGGTTTAGGGTTTAGGGTTTGTAGAAATCCGCCTCACGGGCCGTGTTCGGGTCCACTTCTCGACAAAGGCTGTTGTTTTGTTTTTGAAATGGCTGTTTTCCACGTCATTCGGAGGCTCCGAGGCTTATAGTGTTGGGGATCCAGGATTTGGGTTTCAGGGTTTAGGGTTTAAGGTTTAAGTTTTAGGGGTTAAGGCTTTTGATTACACACCAAAATTAGTGGGCCTTTTAAAGGGATACTCAGAGGCTATGTTGGGATATGTGGGTTTAAGGATGTGCGTCTAGGGGCTGACAAGATTAGGCTTGCCTTTCGCCTATGTACTAAGAGGGGCTTAGCAACCAGAACCTACAACAACAGATCCTAGTACAGTCATATGATAGTTATGGGCCAGGGGTCTTAACCCCTTCTATCACTGTATACATGTTCTAAACCCTAAACTCTTAAACTCTAAACCCTGAACCCTCAACCCTAGACCCTGTAAGTGGGAGTTGCTCAAATTAAAACCCCCCCCTCAAGAGGATCCTGAATGAGGAATCCCTCAGAATCTGTTGTCTAGGTTCATTCCCTGTCGGGCTCTGAAGTTTGGAAAATCCCCAGCTGGGGCTTCAGCCCTGAACCTTCAGAACGGTTTAGGGTGTAGAAACTCAGGGGGTTACATAGGGCTTATTTATGGATCTATAGGAATCTATGGGGATACATATATATATATATGATGGCAAATAAAATGGAAACTATAGGTATTATTGGGATTTTATGTCACCAAGTAAGAATGCTTTGAGTCCCCTTACTACTATCAGAATGCTTTCAAGTACCCACTTCTGCGGATCCATCCTTGCCCTCAGGGTAGGCCATGTTATAGTCCCCCTTATGTAGATAGAATATGGCTTTGGGTATATTATAATAAGATCCCCATATACCCCATTATCTTTCTACTTATAACCCTAAACCCTGACCTGGGGGGGTGAGGCCGAAGAACGCGAGGAAGATTACAAAGAGGAGGAACTGGATGCTGCGGAGGTCCAGGAAGAAGCCCAGGGTGATAAGAACGAGGCAGGCAAGGGTTTGGGGTTTAGAGCTCCTGAGAGTATATAGTCCCCCTTAAGTAGATAGAATATGGGGTATAAGGGGATCTTAGTATAGTATACCCAAAGCCATGTTCTATGTACTGAAGGGGGACTATACAGTTTGGGGTGTGAAGCTTGGGAAGAGCGAGGCTTGCAAGGACCATGACGGACTGCTTGTATCTAAAATCGTAAATCACCAGGGTACTTTCAAGATTGCAGGGTTTAGCAGGGTTTAGGGTAGGATGTCCTCGTGCTGAAGGCTTGGGCATTCCAGCTATTTTGTGTTCGGAAAAGACCTTACCCTGAGGGGCAGGAGCCAGGTACCCAAACTTTTTGATTTTTGGGTTCAGAGGTTGGGGTTTAGGGTTGAGGATGTTTTTCTGTACCCAAACCATCCAGTATTTATATTGGGGAATCACGGCCTCATTATATGAGCCACGGTCAATACTCGGTTGTAAGGAATTTTGTATGCGGTGGACATGT
>CAJNIZ010046711.1:0-14933 GCA_905231905.1 Symbiodinium pilosum
CACACACACACACACACACGTGCACTAGGATGTTTGTAAAGGCAGCGAAGGATGGAAGGATGGGGTCGGCTGGTACCTCTGTCAACAATGTAATCTCAGCAAACACAGCTTAGCTGGCACTTTGGCTAGCGGAAAGGCTCAGGGTCCAATAGCAGGGCTTTGCCTATCAGGAGTCTGCCCTAAGAGGCCCCGAGTCAAATTTCCTAACCCAGCCAGCTTCTGGCAGCGCGCCAGAAGACGTAAAGGCTCCTCCCGTGAAAAACGACCTCCTCATAATAGTTATGCCACCCCATTTCCTGGGTTCTAAAGCAGCCACATGGTAACTATCTGCCTGAATCTGTCCTGGAGGACTTTCTCGAAACAGAACATCCTAAAATCCTACCTGAAGGTTCAGGGTAAATATGACGTACTTATAACCCGATGATAAGCCCCTAAGTTTCCCAATATGGTTTTCACTGAGTTTTATAAGTAGCAGTTCTTGTTGGGGTAGAATTATCCCAAGCCTTTTGAAAACAATATTCTCTGAAGTGGCCATCAAGTAAATCCTTTTTACTTAGGTCCCCGCTCCAAAGAGGCTCAGGGTTTTGGGTATACCAACGACATGGCCCTTCCATGTGCCCCACTCCCTGCTGAACACCAGGTAGCTAAGGCATGAGCCATTCAAGTTGGGACCTCCAGCGCCTCCAGAGTTCATGGATAGAATCACTGGAGCTTTGTAGGGAATAAGGGAATGTAATCCCTATATATTATATCCCCATATTCCGTACTAAGAAGCAGTAAAGGAGCACTTGAGAGTCGGCTGCTCGCCATGACTCGTACTAAAAGCAGAGTGGGGTTGGACCTCTGCAGTGCTCCCTATCCCCACCCACGCCCTCCAGGCACCCTCTAAATTTCAGCTTCCGGGTTACATGTTTCAGCTATAGTCTAAACTCCTAGTCTCCCCCTTTAATAACCCTATAGTAGTGCCTGTTATAATCCCCCTTTAAGGAGTCTAGACTACAGCACATTTGGAGCTATGAATCAAGGTTTCGAGATGCAGGCCCGGGGTTTTAGACTGTTGTTCGTTTGGAGATCGACGTTCCCTTTTGGCAACATGGCTTTCTTGCGCGCTAGAGCACCCCATCATGAACATATTGAAAAAAACTGTCACACAGCGGTATCATCACCAGTTCCAATTTCCAACAGTTGGACTTTGTGAGCCCATGGAGAGTCCGGGTACACACGAAACCCTAAAGCTTGGGTTCCATTGGTTCCCCCCATCCAACTGGGCAACCGCTGATGCAACCATAAAACCCTCATGTGGAAGCCCATCACAAGTGGGTTGCTCTCGGATGAGAAAAGCCATACTCGTCGGGCCCTAAAGTGTTACGAAACATTCAACCCCCAGCTGTGGCCCTGAAGGATTTTGGCCTTCAGCCTGCTGCGGCCTCTAGCAAGTTTCTCACCCTAGAGTTGGGCTGCCAATCAAGATCAAGGATCCTTACAAATCCACGAATCATCTCCCCTAATTACAGCTCCCCCCAATAATGACAGTTCCCAATCCAGTACCATTATATTAGCAGGAGCGTCTTTGTTCGGGGGTGCAGGGCCTTACCACCAGGGGGAGGGGATCAGGGATCAACCCCTGAGCCAACGAGACCCCGAACCCTGAACCTTCTCCTCAAAAGCCTCAAACTATCCCAATATAAGTCCTGCATATACCCCGGAACCCCATTGTACTATAGTAGTTTCCATTTTCTTCTCCATTATCCCAATATTAACCCAATATATTCTCTCCAAAGCCTTTGTTGAAACAAGGCCAAGACTGAGCTCTGGCCGGCAAGGGTTCAGGTATATTCTCAGACAAAACTTTTGCACAAGATCTGCCAAGCTTCACATATTCTTCAACAAGCAAACTGACATGCCTCCGGGACCTTCGATCCTGGCTGGGCGGAAGGTTTAGGATTTAGGGGGGCTTTTCCAAATGAGACTCCTTGACAGTAGTTAAGGGGTTACGAGAGGGTAGGATATGAGCCAGGATGTAAAGTTGGTCAAGGATTGCCAAGTTCATCAACACGCTCCTTTTTATTGATGCAGGCCAACCACTTACCATAAGGATCCTCAAGAAGGTCGGGCATTCTGTTTGGAATCCTCATGCACGCAACACTTTCCATTGCTGTTGACAGAAGCTCAAGCAGAAGCCACCACTGCCAACAGGCACAGCACTTATGCACTTCTGTAGAATCAAACCCCTGAAAGGGAAGGAAACAGCGCCGTCTGTCCACAAAGCCTCAGGTAATTCTTCCTTATAGTAGGAGTTACAACTGCCTTTGAAACAGCTCTTGAACGACAACTGCTTAGAGGTCGAATCCCTAAACCCGAACTCTCAAATAAAGTGGGTGATGATTACCCTCAACGTCTCCCTAAACCCTCAACCAAGCAGACAGGTGAAGAGCAATATTCCAGTTAAGAAATGACTCTATAGTATCTTGGGGTTACATAGACAAAATGGAAAAGAAAATGGAAAGTGCTATAGTATAATGGGGTTCAATATGGGGTATATACAGGACTTATATTGAGATAATGGAAAATACAATGGAAACTACCCAATACCTACTCATTCCAAAGTCTTCCTTTTGTTTGTTCTTGGCTTAATCATGGGGGGGTTCTGAATAAAGGACTATGCCTGGGGACTCTAGAGAGGTCATAGAACTAGTATATGAGTAATAGTCAGAATAAGAGTATTCGTAATAGTAATACGAATCATAATTGGACATCATCCAAGATCCCAAATCTTGAGCCCTTACGCCCAACCACAAAAACGTACGATGATTCCGAGTATTGACCCAATAGTAGAACGTGCCCTACTCTAAAGACCATAACCCCACACAAAAAGGGTTCAACCAGCTGACCCACACCGCCACCCAGCCTCAAAATCCAAGCCGTGACCCCTAAAGTCATGCATTCCTGACCCAATTCTGAAGGGCAAGCTCGTTAAGCCTAAGCCTGCACATATGGCCAGGCCTTTGCCGCTTTTGCGGAGGCATAGGCATCTCCGCCAGTCCGCCGCGTCGGAAAGTCGTCGAGACTTCCTTAAGCGGCTGTTTAGTCCGCTGAATTAGAGGCCTAAAGTTGGAACAGCAATGTTTTCCTGCTCTCTGCTCTGAGGTCTGGAAAGCGTTCACGGTAGCATTAATGATCATTTTGCACATTTTTGCTCTTTGGTATTTGCTGTCTTCCGCAAGACCATATGAAACTGGAGATGGAGAAAGGACGTCCAGCACAAATGTTGACAAGAGCTGTGTGCCTGAACCAGGAGGATAGGGAGATCCGGGACAACATCACTACCATCGCCCCCACAGTGAAATCCTGAAACCTACCCCCTTAAGCTACACCTTTAAGCCGCGCACCTCGAACCATAGCCCTTACGCCCTACGTCTCAAATTCCAACCCCTTAAACCTGGCACCACAACAGCAAAAACTAAACCCTATAATAGTCTCTATATTCCACCCCCCTGAAGTGGGGTATTGTACCCTAAAACCCACAAACCCTGAACAACTATGCCGAAAATCGTGACATCTCCACCGGCCGGTCATGCCGTTGTCCAGCATCTCCGCCCAGAACCAGACCTTGGCTTTGCTTGACTCTCCCTACCCAGACCCCTGGGAGGATTAAAGAATTAGATCCCCTATATAAAGCCAAAATAACCCCTATATAATCCATACATAATTCCCCATAGTCTTCTAAGTGTTCTAATTTTTAGATCCCTTTGGGGGTCTGGGTACGGCTCCCAGTTACCTAAATGATGGGAACTGGGTTCTGTATACCCTATAAGGGGTTTCCCACAATTAGGGGTACCATTTTGGGGATCGCCATAATGAGGACTATTGTATGTTGGGGTCTGTATCGGGGTCCCCATACTTTGGGAATCTACCATAGATACATAGCCCAGTAGCCTACTATTTAGGTAACTGGGAGCCCTGGGGTCTGGTGAGCAGAATGGATCCCTATGGTAGTCCCTTCTTCCCCCGTTGTATAGAAAGCCTACATAATGTAGCAGTTTGCATGTTCATTTTCATTCCTTTATTCCCTGCTAATGCGAGAGGCAAGTTTGGGAATTTGAGCACTTTAGGGGCCCAATTTTGGGTCTCAGGGTGCTAGAGGGGTTCGAATCCTTGATGCTTGGGGGGTGTTTCAGATCTCGGTTCTTACTATTACAGAGGAATGTTATCCCTATATAGCCCCTATGTAAATATGACCGTATTCCCTAGCCACCCGCAAGTTGAAGTTGAGGGGATTTTAGGGAAGCTGGCGTCAGGAATTCCCAGAGGCGCCGCTGTAGCAGGGGCTACCTCTGGGCGTGGGCGGCGCGAGTGACTTACTGGGGGTCAGTAGGGAATAAGTGAATATAGGGGTATAATATAGGGAGGCTCCTTATATAGGGATAATGGAAAATGGAAACTACTATTTAGGGTGTAGGGTAAGGTTAGGGAATAAGGAAATAGACTACACGGGGATTATATTGGGATAACATTCCCTGCTTCCCTACTTAGAACCAGGAAGTAGAGGGATGACTCGAAACAGGGCCCCCCTTAAGGATTATTTAGGGATGAGTTTGAAACAGTGTGGAAGTTGTTCAAAACTGTCCTAACCCTTTAACCCTAACCCTAAACCGAGTTTGAGAAGGAACCTAGGACAAAGGAGCTTGCTATTTCTGGGGAGCCAAGTCAACGAGGCTCCCCAGGGTGGAATCTGAGGGTGAAGCCAGGACTTAGGGTTCCCCAAAGCCCTCAACCCTTAGAGTTAAAGGGAAACCCCAGTCCCCTAAACACCACAAACCCTTAAAACACTTAACTCCAACCTGCAGGGGCTCAATGAATCAAGTGGATGATGATCCCTCGTGACCGCGCTAGGGTAGGACCCTACAATTTAACTCCATATTGTGGTAGTTTCCATAAATCGGGGGACCCCACTATGGACCCCAAATACTATAATCCTTATAAGCCCTGGTTTTAGGTCAGCTTTCGAACTCCTTTATGTCCAAAAATGATGAATCCCCAGATGGCCCTTTTCAGTACCCGGAGCTAAGCCCCAAGCCCTACACGGTTTATCCGAACCCCCAACAAACCCAGAAACACAACTCCTAAACCCAACCCCTGAATTTATTCCGGAAACCCACATGAATAGAAACAAAAATGCCCTTTAGGAACCTACTTACTAAGTCCGCCTCACCTTTCCAGCAGGGGCCTCTCAAACACTGCATCCAGGCGACTCGCTGGCCGACGAGGTCGAAACCCTGGGCCACCTTCTGTCAACTTACTGGTGTTAAGGTGGAGCTGGGGACGGAATATAGGTGACCCCTTAAGTAGATAGAATATGGGGCACATGGGGATCCTACTATGATAGGCAATCCCCTATTCTATCTAATTAAGGGGGGCTATACTATTGTAGGTGTTTAGTTGGGACTTAAGGTTCAAACAAGGTACGTGTATTAGAGGGTTCAGGGTTTAGGAAGGAAGATAGCTATTACCGTGGGGGTTGTACAGGTGCTCTTCTTGGGATCTTCTCCCCAACTCCAGTTGAGGCTTTCGACCGCAGCTTTGAGTGGTTCTCAAAAAGCTTCGCGTTGGTCGTATTTGTTGGGTAACTATGGCTGAGAGGTTTGGTGGTTCAGCTCTTGGAACTTGGGATCGTAAACCTTCATCGATGATTGTTGGGCTTGGGAAATCGGCCATATATATCTCCATCAACTACGTGGGTCTCTTTTTAGGGGGTTCATGTAGGGCGCAAAGGCTTAGGGTTTGGGCTTCAAGGTTTCCATGGTCAACCCAAAAATGATTGATGCCTTTTGCCAGTGCTCCATGTTGATGATCCTCTTAACACAAACCCACCTCAAGCTAAAGTGAAGCCCTAAAAGGTGAGCTATGAAGACTAGAGTCCTAGGTCCTAGGTTAGTTTGGGGAGGGATATCTCTTAGGATTGCGGGTGTAGCGCTGCCTGTCGCATATTCCTTACTGAAGAAGTGGCTGAACACTTAGGAGTTTCCAGTAGAGGCCGATGATGACCAGGTTTTTGGCCTAAGATTCCTCGTCATGATCCAGCGTCATTGGGCCCCGCTTGCCAAATGGAATGAAGCCCTAGTCATCAGGACCTTACTTTGAGGTTCAGAGTAATTATTGCCCAGCTGTAGCTGTGCTTTTAGGCAGAAGTGCCCTACATGCCCTAAAACGATTATAGCTGGGTTATATGTAGCAGTTCTTAATTGGACTATAATTTCTAGGGAACCTCCCCAAGTAGAAGGGACCCAGAACCGTTGCAACCCAGCACAACAAAGCCTTCACATCCAGGTCCTGAGTCTGAACTATGGACTCTTAAACATATACCTTGCCTGAAGCCTTCGCTCTGGCAGGGCTGTTGTAGGGTTGGGGCAGTTTTCAAACCATACCCTAAACCCTAAACCCCAAACCCTAAACCCATGCCTACCAAACCTTGCCGCCGAGGCTTGGCTGATGCAAGCTGTTGTTTTTGGGGCGTCTAGAACGAGTGAAAACATGAAAGTATGGGGCGTTCAAAAAAGTCTCCGCTTTACAACAAACCCTGACTCCAAACTGCAGCTCCCTCAATCCCTGAAGGCCCCAACCCCAGCAGGGAACCAAGGACTGTAGATATTGGGACTGTGATCTGGAGTTATACGTGTGGGTAGCGCTTTGAGCTAAGCTGCTACCCTAAAACCCTAAACCCTACACCCTAAACCTTACGGCGCTAGTCCAAAACAATAAACCTTATCGAAACTCCAATCTGCAGTCCTTCGAAGGAATATCGGGAAGATGGGAGGATTAGAGATTACAGGAGTCTTTTACAGGGATTCTGTAGCCGTTGTACTTTCAATGATTACCGCTTCTAACCACAGCATCTGCCTCATCTCTTGCGTCGACAGAACAACTTTTAAGGCGTCTTTGTCTTGATTACAAGTCAAATCCCTGTTGGAATCTCAAAGTACACGAACTGTGCATTAGGACACACTTTTAATGTACGGTCCCCTGAATGTACACCCACCCAAAACCATAACATGACCATACCTCATACAATCCCTGCGAAGGACTCCTCCAATCCCTTCATATGTCTCTTATAAAAGCCACCTTTGTCTAAGATCCTGTTAACTCATATAATCCCAGGTAGGGACTCGTATCGTCTTGTCATATCCCTATATTATTCCTTACGACAACCCTAATTCGCGAGCTCTGTAAGTCAGGCCTTCTGCTGGTCTTCAGGGTGCATGTCCTTGGAAGAGCTGAAGCTTGCTTCAAATCATGGGTCCATCTTTCGGGCCATGTGAACCTTTGTCTAGACTCCTAGTATCCCCCTTAAGAATCCATATCATAGTCCCCTATATAGGAGTTTAGATTATAGCTCATATGAGGGCATGTCCTAGTTACTAAGATTGAATCCGCCTTCCCCATCTACTCCCCATTTGAGGAACTCCGATGCTCATAAGAATCCCGCGTCCTGCGTTCAAACTAGGGCCGCCAGTCTTGAGAAAGGGTGGTTTCCAAGCATCTTCCTCTGATCTACCCCCATCACATTTTCACGACCTGTTTGGTCGCAGCAGGGCTTCAATGACCTTGCGGGGTGTATGCATTTCAGCCGTAGCTAAAGGGTGGCTGTAGACTTCAGTTTTAGGGTCTGGGGGCCCAAAAAACAGCTGGGCTAGCCCTTTGACACTTGCTTTGCCCCTTCGTGCATTTTGCTGCTATATGGCTAGTTATGTTTATATTATATTCCTACAATAATCCCACCATAAAGGGGTTTATATTGGGTTTGTATTGGGGACGTATACATATATAAATATGTCATTTTGAGGGCTGAGGGCTACCGGTGGGCTTGCCACGGAAGTCCCACTTTGCGTGTGCCTTTAAGGAACTAAATTAGGCTGCCATCATAGGGATATATAGTAAGGAATAGGGTTTCCTAACTTGGGGAAATTCATCTCAGGGCCTCAAGGGCGACCCAGCAATCAACGCTGATAGGTCCGGGGTCAGCAGCGCCACATCTGAAATAGTACCCAACCTCTCAGAAGTTCTGCTGGACAGCTTAAGAAAGGGCAGCGTTGAAAAATCATAACCAAACTAGTTCTTTATAATCCCCATGCAGTTACATTGCAAGCAGCCGCAACACCCTGTTTGAGAACACCAGCACCCCAATGACTGGAGCCTGAACCGGCGTTCTCTTTTCTTTGCCCTTCTTCCTGGATTTCAGTGTTGCAATACGTCTCCACCGCCAAGCCATCATCCGCCAAACATCATACTGCAATGCCCAAAGTACGCCCCGACTGTTGCCGCCAAACACTTCTCATGGCGCAAGACCCAAAACCTGATACATAACAACGCGCCAAGCGGAGTCCCAACAAAGAGGTAGTGGAGCAAAACGTAATAACAATTACTATTAATAGGTACTATAGTAATTATAGCAAATATAAAAAAAGTAAGAATACATTCACGCGGTGGCCCCTGGCTTTGGAACCTCAGCTGAACTCCTGAACCTGAAGCACGCAGTAGTTGAAACCTGGCGGCTTTAATGTGGAAGTAGACGTCGGTCTCATCACAGTCCACAGTCACAAAGCCATAGCCCTTCTCCTGACAGGTGCGCAGCAATGAAGTCCTCTGCAGCTCGCGAATTATGCGTTGTGTGCTTAGAGTGACTACATCCTGACTACCTGTAGGTAAGCACCAGATCCACTATTCCAGAAAGCTTCTGCCCAGGCTCCTCTTCGGCATCTAACGAGTGTAATTTTGCTTTCCCTGCTGAGACTGAATCAAGTAAAAATCGCGGGGGGGGGGGGGGCANNCACACACACACACACACACACTTGGGACCAATAATCATCCAAAGGAGCTCCAGTAGTTATTGCGTGTTCTGCTGAACATTTAGCATCATCCTTATTATCGAAATACTAGCAAAAGGGCCTCCTAAATCCTCTTAGCATCCCCAAATATCCGTAGGGGTCAAAGGGCCATGGAACCCTTTCAGAGTCCGTATATCATCACTATGAAAATTCTAATGATAACGCCGTCCTTGCTAACGAGTCCCAATTCCCACCCAAGCATGACAAAGGAATGTGACAGCGGGCGTTAATGACAAGGCCTTTTATCGTCAGTACATTCGAACCACGAACCACAGCTACTGGGGCTAGATAACCCTGCATGACCCCAGTGTACTGCGCAACCAAAATTCCTGCGGTAGAATGTGGGTAGTTTCCGAGATTAGGATCCCATTTTGGTACGCCTAAATATTAGGTGCCGTAGTATAATCTAGAACCATCAGGGGCCCATAATTTTGAGAACAGCCCATGTACCCTGGGCCATGCAGGATGTCCTGTATCAGCAGTATTCGCTCAACACGTTAGCTGCCCAGGAATTATCTGTATAATGGCTGGGATTTCAAAAAAAATCTGATTGTAAGACGATGCGGTCTTGTTCCGTGTTTTCAGAAGCACCTTCCAGGAAAGGTGACAGCCACGATGACCCGTGCGTTACAGGATTCCTGACAACAGGCCGTACTTTGGATTCACGTATTGCTGTTGTCTGGATATAAAAACCTCCTCCACGCCCTAATGATAGATGCTGGCCTAATGCACAAGAATACCGTTTTGGGAGGCTTCACTGCAAGGCGAGTGCATTTGTTGACTCTCCATCGCTATCTCTGACCAAAGCAGGTAACACCCGCTGCTCTTACTTGCAACAAGGATGCCCTACAGAGTTCTTGTCTTGAGACAACCCGCCTTTTCTCTTGACTGCAGGCAAAAACACACCTGCGTGTTTTTTTAAATCTACGTTCTATCTTCACACAATCCGAGATATGTCTCAAAATGATAAACCTCAACACCTGAATTCTGGACTCCAAGTACGACATTCTGGAACTTCATTCCTGCCACATTGAAGTTTGAGCCCTAAGCCGCCAACCCCGAAACACCACAAGCCGCAAATATTCTTTGCGCTTTGTTGGATAATATTTGAAAACACATACATAATTTTTTATGATGTTTAACATGATTTCCCTAATCTAAGCTATAGTCTAAACTCCTAGAATCCAACCTTAACAAGCCCTACATAATCTCCCTTTAAGGAGTTTAAACTATAGCTCATATGGTAACTTAGTGCAATTCTCTCAACAACAACCCAGCAACACGCCGCTAAACACTAAACCCCAAACCGCTCTGCGCCTTGTTGAAGGTCCTGATTGCTCCTGAGACCTGGTCCCCGGCGTAGAGCAAGCTGCCCGTCCCGGGTATAATGGCCTTTTTGGGGTTTTAGGGTTTAGGGGGTGCAGGGTGTAGGGTTTAGGGGGCTTTAATGTAGGGGCACAAATGAATGGGCATGGGCCCCGGGGGTAAATTACATTTTGGTATACACAGACTATAACAACCCTGTTGGCTCAGGGTGTAGGGCTTTGCTGTCGGGAATTTCGGGTGGCGTTTGGAAATGAAGTGTAAGGTCTTAGATCTTTGCGTTAATGCATAGAGCTTGGGTACATGGTCTATCGTAGGTTGTGGGTGTTTGGCGTTGAGGATCTACTGGAAGGCTGGGGTTCAGGGCAGGCCGAACAACAAGCTACCAACATCTAAGGCGTATGAGGGGCTTCGGGACTGGGATCCTAATGTCGGTAGCAAAAAACATGCACACGATCCTACGGCTGATGCCAGGAATCCAGCATGACCTTAGTACCCCGACTGCTGAGACGTGATGTAGTTGTAGACGCGTAGTTGTAGCCATGCAGACTTTACTGTAGGATCAGAATATGGAAGCTCTGGTTGAGAGTTGTGAAACTTCAAGTTGTTGGCCCTGAACCAACGTCTGGTCGTTTGAAGGAAATGGCGCCTCCCAAACAAACATGATACCAAATGCATTATGCGGGTGAGCAGGTTGCTTCTCAAAATTCTGACTTTGAGAAAGCCCCCAAAACCCTAAACCACTTTGGGAGCAGTGCAGAGGTTGCTTTCAGTACCCCTATGTAAGAGGTGTAATCAGTGATGGTTCAGGATGCTCCCTAGGGGTCAAGATCAAGTGGCTTCTATCCCAGAGTCAGCATGAAAGCGTTTCCAAACCCCCGGTGCAAAAAGAACATACCCCAAAACCTCACCCAAGCCCCAGGACCTACACCATGAACACAAAGACTCTACCCCCTCAGGCCCCATGCATAATAACAGTGACACCTAGAATCATGATCCCAAGGACAACAGCGAAACCTTTGCTGTGGCTACGCGACGATGACGCCGGCACTACTCCTGCCACAACAACAACAACTTCAACTTTTTTCTTCTGGTGCTAACCACGACTTCTACCGCTACTGATACTTAACTTACTTTCCTATGACATCTTCCCTGCTTCCACTTCTACATGCTTTGCTGCTATTGATCATGAAAGTTGCAATCATGATCATATTGACATTGAAGCCCGCCCCCTCCCGCCTCGTGAGCAACCTGTGCAGCTTTCTGGACGGCCGCCTCAACCTTTTCTGGGGTGCAGTGCGTGTGGGCTTGAGCTGGGTAGGCATATCACCGTGTAATCTACAAGAGTAATGCTAGAGACTACAGGATCTTACATGGTTGTTGCTTGGGTTTTCCCCTATCTTGATTTGAAAGTTTGGGTAGGAAGTACCGTCTTTTTTTTTGGCTTAGCAAGGGGCTGCAAGGTGGGACATCAAATGTTTGCCAGCAGGTCGGGAACAATTCTTACATGGCCATTGCGGAATCAATAGAGTGTCGGAGTGGGTTTGTTGGCTTAACTCATGTTTCGCAGTATGGCCTCTCGCCTAATCTGGCGTGATTCCTAGCAGTATTACATTGCTGCTAGTTGTGAAAATGACTGATGATCTTACATTTTTGTCTTGTCTGATCCTTCTTCCGTGGCCACCCCTAGGCAAGGAATCTTCCTCAGAAAGAGGACATTCCTTATATGATAGTGGGTGTAGAGTTTAGCGAAAGTTTTGCATCTACCACTGCAGCCAGAAGACGTAGCCTAGACATCAAAATGGCCACCCCCAATTCTGCAGGGATAAGCAAAGTGCACCCCGTAAACTGTGAGACCCCAAGCATAGGACCTGCGATAAGGGGCTTGCCCACGTGTGACTAAGCCCTCAATCAACCCTAAGCCCGAACCCCCTAAACTCTCTATACCCTTCCAGAACCCCTATAAAACCCAAAGGATCCTAAAACTCTGCGCCTAAAGCCCAACCCTAGGACTTGCATGACTCCAGGACCTCAAGATACTCTCCTCGAACTGCCATGGAACGGCTATAAACGGATTTTATGGGGAATGTAGAGGTGGTTTAGCGGGATAATGTAGACCCGTGATTAATAAACCTCCTCGGCTTGATAGGGATTGTGCTAGGGATCCTAATATTAA
This sequence comes from Symbiodinium pilosum, assembly GCA_905231905.1. NCBI lineage: Eukaryota > Dinophyceae > Suessiales > Symbiodiniaceae > Symbiodinium > Symbiodinium pilosum. The sequence continues at coordinate 12,382 of CAJNIZ010046711.1, forward strand.
GGCATTTAAAAGGAGCGGGTTTACCAATCACGGGTCTACACTACTTGCCAATGTATAGGGCTTGGGATACAGCCTAAACTAAGATGGCGTGGCTGGCTGCCTTTCACCCGGACAGAGAGGCGCTTTTTGGGATTGTTTCTCAATTCTTGCTTGCCTATCCTTTGCTTAGCCAACGTTCCAGAGCTGACAACTCACCTAGCTATTTCTTGTTGGTGGTCGAAGGCAAGTATTTCTGGGCGGGTCCTGTGGTCCCCCATACCAATATGGCATTTATATATAAAACAAGGCAAATCTTACCCACACTGCTTCCGCAGGCCGACATGGAGCTCAAAAAAGAGGCACATGATAACACCACCCTCTTTATAAACCATATAATACTCCCATGTATACTCCCTTATTATCTAAATCCCTTTAAGGAGTTCAGACTATAGAGCATGTGAGCATCGGCCGTCAACCCGAAACCTTGAGACATGTTGACTCAGCTAGCCAAATTTGAGGAGGATTTACAAAAAATTGGAGTACCATTTTGGGGGTCCCCATAGTCAAGATTGTAATTTTTTGGGGTCTACATATATTGAGGTCCCTCCATTTATGGAATCTACCACTTCAAACTCCTCCGAGTGCCGGAACTTTGCACTAGTTCGTCTTAATGTGGACCCTTCATGAATGAAACCTTTCCTTTTCAGGGCCTTAAGATTCTGATCCTATTAAAATTCCGATTAAGCGGAAGGCTTTCATTCATCGAGGGCTACATTAAGGCTCTTGAAATTGTACCTCTATTAAAAGCCATGTGCTGAAAAGGGGCTCCTGCATTCGCAAGGCCAGTATGAACAAATACTAGAAAGGTACTGGTAGCAATCGTGTTCACGTAACGAAGAACCCTAAACCCTAAACCCCTAAACCGATCCATTCCTTTTTTACAGGAAGCGTTGTTGTGAAGATCAGATTTTGGATGGTTTAGTTTGGTTGGGTTGTCATGTACGCTGATGGTTCTACCAAAGTCTGGAGGATAAATTCCGCCTCTTGTTGTTGTTGATGTCAAAGTAATGACAATTATCAGTATCTTGGTTCTAGAGTCCTCGTACAATTGCGGTATAGGCTACCCCAAATAAACTTCAAGATGATCTTGGTAATTATCTAGGCCCCTAAAGTACATTACCTCCATACAAACTAAATTTCCATTTCACTGTCTATGTTCCTTTCCATTTGATTCTCCACTGTTGGGGTACTTTAGTGTTTCGGCTCCTTATTAGGTCTCGTTGGATGCGGGCGGCTGCAGTGGCATCGCTCATCGCAGCCCCGGGGGCCACGGAAACATCGCGTGCCCTCAGGCGGCCCCCACCTTTGGCGTGCACCACTTAGGGTTCAGGATGTATAGTTTCTAATCTTGCACTTAAAGTTACAACAAGAAATCATGAGCTATAATTGCTCCATACTAAACTACTTTCAAACATAGTTGCTGTGGGGGAACTTCGTGGGAACTCACCCAAGGTAAACTGGGTTGGCCCCTAAAATCCTTTGAAAAATATTAGTATATAGGGTCCCTTATGAAAGCTATTAGGGAAAATGTCAAATATCCCAGGGGCCTACCCAAGGTAAAGGGTGTAGAGCTCTAGTTTTGAAGGTTTCTGTTGCTCAGAGTTTGGTCCTATACTTGCAAGTTCATGAGATAATGGAAAAGAAAAAATGGAAACTACTATTTAGGGTTTAGGGTTTAGGGTTGGGGGTACTTGCAAGTTCATGGGACTTAACGAGCATCTAAAACTGGGGTTGCAATGATACATATAATTTGGGTGACATCTGCGGGCCAAATTTTTGGGTTTATGGGTACGTAGGGCTGTAAGAAGCAGCTAAGTCCAAGGTTATGACGGGGTCCTTGCATTATCCTTGTATATCGCGTAATGTACAGGCTTGCACCATGACCGATATCATTCTGCGGTACCGTAACTATAGAAGGAATCTAGCAGACCCCTATAGTATCCGACCTAGCCCTGACGATCACTTCTCCATCGGAAGCTCCCCTCCTAGAATTGCTAATGATTGGCATCCCCAAGCAATCACCCTATGACCATCGCATGTCTGCTAAGGAATTTCCAGAAGAATGTCGGGATTGCTATGAGCATGATGGGTCATTGAGTATAGTAGAGGCCGTGGGTTGTGAGCGTGATGTGGACATGAGTTTCGACGGCGGGAAAACGATCCCCTGAACAATAAGGTCCACAACTCCCAGGGCCCCAAACCCTAAACCCAAAGCCCATAAAATATCCAGAGCCCTTAGCCCTCAGACTTCCGCAACTTTGGGGCGCTCACGAAGCCCTTTTGTCCCAGCCTCTTGAAAGGGACCTCATGGCCGCATTGGCTCCAATCCTCCAAACCCACTCCCTAAACCCTAAACCCAAAAATCACCTAAAACCCTAAACCCTACATTTGATTCCCAAGTAGGTGTCAACCCGCCCGCCCCGCCTGGCATCAGCTGCAGCCAGAAGTGTGCTAGAGCCTTGCTATACTTTATTGCTGTTAAGGAACATAAGTTACTATTATCCCCCTATAAT
>CAJNIZ010046711.1:15033-38855 GCA_905231905.1 Symbiodinium pilosum
TAAGTTACTATTATCCCCCTATAATGGAGAATCAAATGGAAAAGAGCATGGAAAATGAAATGGAAAATGGGGTAACCTAGGGCTTAAGGAACTCAACTTAAGTTACTATATGGGGCAAAACCATCTTAACTACCACATGTATCCATTGTGGTAACTTAATTGAAATTCCGACACTGTAACCCGGTGTATTAAAAGACTGCTTGCCTCTCTTGATCTGCTGGCTCAATAATCCTCTTTCCCTACTATTAACCACACCCTCCCCCCTAATCTTAAAGACTCCAATCTATTCTAACATATCTCATACTGGGAGTATTTAAACTTAGGAGGCGTGGGGGGGTTTCATATTAGGGGGAGAGGTTAACGGAAGAAAGGCCATTGTGGGACAATCTCCATGGTCAACCACTGTTTTGGGTGAGCTCGGGCGAGTTCGCCATGACTTAGCCAGGCTAAGGGAGTTCTACAATGTGGGTTCGAGCTGAAAGTTTAGGAGCCAGTTTGCAGGGTCTAGGTCTCTTGCTTGCATTAAGACTGTTTTAGGATCCAACAAAACTCTGAGACCAGATTTTCACTGGGTGCATTGAAGCATTAGGCTTCTCAGGCCTATTGGTTCCAACAAACTCAAGTAAGGCAACGGTGTGTAAACCCAATTTGGGGTGAGATGGACTGAGGGTTCTCCTACTTCCCCCCTCCCCCCAAGGCACTGTAACTAACATCACTCAGGGTTAAACACAGCCATTTAAGGGGGAACTTCATGCAGGGTAGTAGGCGAACCCACGAAAGTACTTAGAAGCTCTGTTGACCTAGTCAGTCTCCTTACTATCGCAAATAGCCTTTATTATACCTCATAACTCCCATTACGGAGTAAACTCTGTGTCAAGGGATTCTCCAAGTAAGCAGAAGTGATTCAGACCTCTGACCCGCAGATGCCTCCGACACGAATTAATCCTTCCTTAGGCTGAATCATGGGCCCTCGGGCCCCCAAATAGGGGAAACTACCAGTTTGTTTCCGGGATGCTTGCCTTGGCACATGATGCTGAAGCCTGTTCTAGGGGTTATATGGGGATAATGGAAAAGAAAATGGAAACTACTATAGTATATAGGGATTATATTGAGATTCGTTTTAAAAAACTGACATAGGAATTTCTGTGCTGCAAGTGTCTCCGTGTGGCATCGGTCGCAGTATTTCAGGGGAGGGGCAAACCCTGCACATGCAGCCCAAACAGCTGGGTTGCTGTTCAGGAATTTAATTTAAGTTACTATATTGGGGAAACCATATTAATTACTGTATATACGCATCATGGTAATTTACTTGAAGTTCCTTAACAGCAACCCAGACAGTGCTCCTCAAAGCCACCGGTCTATCAAGGGTTCCAACTCCAAGTTCCCTGGACCCCTGGTACAGATTAGAATTTCAGCTGCCTGTTAGGAGCATAGTCCCGCTTAAGTAGATAGAATATGGCTTGGGGAATATTGTGGTAGAGATTAAAAATTTCAGCGTAGACCCTAAACCCAAGAGCTGTCCGGGCAGCTCCGGACACGATCCCGGTGCCGTCAGGGCCCACAGTCTCCAGCTGCTGCTTGACCTCAACTCTAAGCAAGTCTCCGGACGGGGTTCAGGGTTGAATGTTTAATTTTTAGGGCTTCGGGTTTCGAGTTTAGGTTTGAGGGTCTCTTGTATGCAGTATGCAGGTTACGAAGCACTAGAAAGATTCAGGGTTGAATGTTAAGGATTTAGGGTATCTATGGCAGCAATTATAAGAGACTATAGAACACTGCCTGAGTATATAACTTGGATTTCTCATACCAGGATTTTCAAAAAATAGTGCTTAAGATCTCTGGAGATACTAACCTTGCCTTCTGAGGCCATACGCCAGCGATCCGTTGAAGCTTGCATGTGCTATCATCCAAACTCCTAGCATCTGCCTTCATAACCCCCATAATACTCTCCTAACTAGTCCCCTATAGAACTCCTTTAAGGAGTTTAGACCCTAAACCCTGAACTCTATGTAGCCCCCTTTAAGGAGTTTAGACTACAGTTTACATGCCGGAAACACAAATCTTGAGAGACCTGGAGCTAGGAAGCTGGAAGCAGCTAGGCCCATGGGTGTAGTCAGTTGTTTTAGGGTTTAAATGCCTAAAGAAGTATAAGTTTGGTTTAGGATGAGTATGGAAGATTATTCATAATTCTTCAGTGTACTACATGGTGGTGCTTAGGTTAAGGACCTCCCCCTAGAGCTGCCTGATGCACCAAGAGCCAGCCCCAAATCTCCAACTCTAACCCCTAAACACTACATCGCAAAGCCTCTAAGCCCCAGAAATTCCAACTCTGAACCTTAAACCCCAACCCGTTCAGCCCTAAACAGACAGTAGCCCCAAAAAAACAGCCCCTGGTAGTTTCCCAAAATAGGGGGACCCCAATATAGACCCCAAAATACTATCATCCTCCTTATAGATACCTTCAAAAAAAGCATCCTTACTTTCGGGAAGCTACCCCCTAAGCCCAAACCCAAACCCGAAACCCTAAAACCCCCAAGCCCTAAACCCCCTAAACCCTAAAACCCCTAAACCCTAAACCGTCTAAACCCCCTAAACCCCCTCAACCCTACCACCCTAAGCCCAAACCCTTTTTTTTGTTCAGTCGGAGGCACCGCCTCGGTGAGATCCCAAATCTGGAAGTACCTGGGCGGCCCGGCTCACTTCACGGTTTTACGGCCCCAATTTCGGGAATTATTACCATTCTTACTATTACTACTACTACTACAACTACTACTACTACTACTACTATGACTATAAATACGAAAATTAGGATAAATGAGTATTCTTATGATTATCATTCCTAATTATCACTACCCTTACTATTATTACTAGAAAGACAATAATTACGATGATTACAACAATAGGTACTATTACTGTTATTCCTATCGTTACAAAGATTACGGCCTCACGAAGCCAAGCTTTGAACCAATCAGTTGCAAGATCCCATGTCATGGTTCACGGTTTACACTTCAGGCTTTAGGGTTCAGGGTTTTAGGGTTAAGCTGTTTTAGGGTTTAAGGTTCGGGTTTTAGGTTTTAGGGTTTAGCTGTTTAGACTCGCAAGCAGTTTGCCCAAAAAATCCGGCCTTAGCGTCTATACAGCTTAGGACTCTACCCAACAAAAAGACTTGGTATAGGTATAGGGCTTTGTGTGAGACAACCATAAGATGCTTGCAGGTTTGGAAATTTGGGTGTGGGGATCGTAGGATGCACTATTTTCAAGAGCGGCAAAGTCGATACCATCAAAGCGCTATTGGCATCTCACCCGATAAGGATGCTTTTTCCTCAAGAGCAAACCCTATCTGAACAAACAGAGCCACATGGAATTCCCGTGTCTGATGCTACATCTCGGAAGATAATTGTCACACCCTTCATTGCTGGTGCTTGCCTGGTTCAGAATGCACAAATCGATTGAAGTCAGGCATCTCCCTCTCCCTGTGGACTCTTCTTGTCGCTGGATGAGATATGGGCGCCCTCTAACAGCAGAGCAACTATCACACTTGAAGCCATAGCATGCAACCAGCAGGTGCCTGCTCCTGTCCATCGCAAAGATGCAACAGAATACTTTACGCTGCCAGCCTAGCTGCACGTCGTTGTGTTGGCCATCGACACCTTAATGCAACATGGACATAGGACGTCGCCCAATCTGGAGTGGGGGGAGCCAGACGCATTTGCACTTTAGGATCTTCACACTTACGCCAGTGGTTGGTGTAATGGCTTCATCTGCCTAGCCAGATCGTTGAGCTCAGGAATTTGGAGTTCTGCTGCTCTCTCGCGAGTCTGTACACAATAAGCTCTAAGCTTATAACATACTTTGCTTTGCACCCCTAAGACATTTGGGTTGACTTTGTATTCCAAGCTGAGAAGCACGTAGGCCGCAACAGCACATGTATGTCGAATTTACCATGGTATTGTATTAGGCGGTGCAAATTTAAAATTGGGTGCGGCTTGGAGGGTGTTGCAACCAGAGTGGACTAATATCCTCCCCCCCACCCCCCTGATAATAGCTATTCTCCCTAATATAAGATGGTACCATATATACTGTGGAGGAAATGTTTAGGGGAAGGGGATAGGAGGATTCTTCGGGGAGGGGAATAGAAAGCCTGAAGAAGAGAGGAGGGATCCCAATCTGAGTATATTGGGCTTATATTGGGATAATGGCGAATAAGATGGAAACTACTGTTTAGGGTTTAGGGATTAGGGTTTAGGGTTTCCCAATCTCTGTGCAGCTTCTGGCACGGAATTGCTCTTAAACTGACCTGGAAGCCGACAAGGGATCTGTAAAGATTACCCCAAACCCCAAACCCTAAACTATTCTAAATGAGGCCTGTCTGGGTTCCACGTCTACTCTGGGCTTTCAAAGCCCGTGAAGCCCCGCGAACAGGCAAGTTGCGAGGACCAGAAGTGGGAGGAGCCCCCTGAAGAGTGGAATAATACCACACTTGGGGCAGTACCCAAAGTCAAGCCAGGTAAATAAACTCAGCCATGCATTTTTGCACAGATTTCTGCCTCAAGCCGGTGAAAGGTGACAATTTGGGAATGAGCTCTAGAGTTCCCCTTAATCCCTAAGCTGTTACGCTGAGGGACCCACAGAGACAAGGGGCCTTCTCAAAATTGAGATCTGGAAGCAAGCGAAGCCATCTACAGGCGAGTAGTTTGCACAGTGCTCCCATGATTACTCCCACAAGACCCCCATAACTTGCGGTATTTCACAAACTAGGGGACCCCAATATAGACCCAAAATACTATAATCCTTATTCTTGGGGACACCCAAAAAAGGTACCCCTAATTTTGGGAAAACGCCTTATAGGAGTGGTATGGAAGGCCCATGGGCCATGGGAGACTACTCACCTGTTCTGGAGATTGCAGGGTCTGAAGCAAGGACTGCAAAAAATGAGGACTAACATTCGTCAGTAAGCGTTTGCGTGGTCGACCACAATCAGCGAACAGTCTGCACCCATTTTTTGGGGTCCAAACCCTAAACCCTATGTGTGGTCCGCAAGGATTTTGACAGGCTTCCTTATAGGATCCTATGCGTTCAGCACTTGACAAATTCCCTGGCATGGTTCGATGTGAGACTGAAGCTCATTCATGCTATATAGGGTCATATCGGGATCGTACTATGATATTGCCATATAGGGATACTACTATGCTAGATAGCGCTTTTGTAAGGGAATATTACTGTGATATTATCCTAACAATGGAGAATCAAATGGAAAAAGCAGATGGACACTGGGGTCAGTTGACTAGGACAAACTGGTTTTGCGGGCCCGTCTGGGAAACTGTTGGCAAGGAATGTCTGGGCCTTGTTGCTTACAAAATAGATGTGGGTAAGAGCCTAGCGGAACTGTGCAAGGACCCTCAGAAGTTTTTCAGGTTTCCACAGCAGCGGACGAACCCTCTACTACTGACAGACCCCTCCACGCCCGTCATAACAAACATTGCTCCCGAATATACAATGGTTTTTCGTTGGGGGCATCTAGTATTGGGGCGGGGGGTAGTTTGCTATTGGGGAGAGGACCAGACCCCGGCACTCTAATACCACTGTCTCACTGGGACTGCGGCTGATGAAGCCAAAGTTCTTCTCCTCGGAACATAAACTTAGACTTGGAGAGTCTTTTGACTCAAATGGTGTACTTGCTATCCCAAACCCCTATTGGGACCCATGCTACAACGCGAGCGCTCCTTTCGTGACATTCCCCCCTTGATGCTTGCAGTCAGCGAGGTTGCTACAAACCTTCCTAACACATCTTGGCTATTTTTGGGGAAATTTCCAAGATGAGGGAAAGGTCTCCGCCTGCACTAGATTCACTACACTTCCCGTCTGTTCGGCCAAGCTGTCAAACGCAAACTCAAGAACCCAAGTACCTGAAGCCTCAAATGCAAAACTTGTCCATTTTTCGGACATTTGGGTCCCTGTACAAGGGACCCTATCTTTTGGAGGTAGATGAGGGGGGGACCCCATCGTCCAAAAAACCCGAATTCCAGATTAACACCAGCACTTGCTCTAACCCCAATTTGCATGGACGGCCGGCTAGGGTTCTCTCCAACAATGCTATTTCTGCTGCTGGACTAGTACGAGAGAGTATGCCATACGGGAGTATTTCCTACCGTAGCTGCAACAAGGCGGAAACTACCACCATTAGGTTGTGACAGCAGTTGCCAAGTCAATGCACCAACGACAACTCCGGAGAACAAAGCTGAAGCCTGCACCTGTACTTGGAGGCTCTTCTGGGGAACTTAGAAAATAGGTCAATAAAGGGATAACTGGGGTTACCATATGGGTCATTGCGGTTCTAGGTATATCTGCTGAGTCCCCTTGACCGTCCTGACGCTGAACCCAAAGGTCTTTTAGAAACTGGCTGGCCTACGGGCAAGAATATATTTAAGTACAACTCCGTTAGATCTTCACAAGTGATTCGTCAAAGAGAATTGGATGCTTCAAAGGGCCCCAATATGTAGACACCAAAATACTGCAGTCCTTATTATACGGACCGCTAAAATGGTACCCCTAATTTTGGGAAACTCCTACTTAGGGTTTAGGGTTTAGGGGCTCTGAAACCCTAAACCTTAAGCCCCAAATGGTAGTTTCCCAAAATCAGGGGACCCCAGCATAGGCCCCAAACTACTATAATCTATATCATGGGGACCCCTAATAAGGTACCCCTGGTTTTGGGAAACCCTAGTGCCTAAACCCTAAACCCTAGGTATCCCTATATAACCCCTAATTATTAGAAACAACCTAATTTTCAGTCTAGAATTCAAAATTCTATAATCCATATTATGGGGACCTCGGATAAGGTACCTCTGGTTTTGGGAACCGCCCTCATTTTCAGACAAGGCACGGCGTTGTACGACTTGAGTCGGCCCACCAGTTCACAGCCAGGTATCACCTGCTTCTCCACCTGACGACCCAACTACTGGGGATCTCTAGGAAGCCTTGGAGTAAGGGTTTAGGGTATTGGGGTTTAAGGTTTGAGGTTTTAAGGTTGTGGGGTTTTAGGTTTTGGGGTTTTGGGGATTTGGGGTTTTATGGTTTTGGGGGTTTAGGTTTTTGGGGTTTAAGGTTTTGGGTTCTGGCGCGCTTCAAAAAGTAAACCACCTCCCCTGATATGGAAACCCCCATCCCCCTAATAGTTGTATTTCCAATTGTGATATACTATAATATACTGGGAATATCTCGTATTGGGACGGGTGGGAGGTTTTGAGAATACCATATTGGGAATATCTAAGGTTAGGGCGGGTGGGGCTTTTGATATCTTGCAGAGGGGAGTACTTGAAAGGACTGGGGAATGTTGACGTTCAGGGATTTCCGAATCTCCACCTGGCTCACAGGGCTTAATCAAGGTGGTTTTTGATTCAGGATTTAGACCTTTTGATTTTAGGACTTGGGGTTTCAGGAATGTGGGCGTTAGGATTTCAAGGTTTTAGGATCTAGGGTTGAGGGGTGCGGCTCTTGGGTATAGGATTTGATAGTTTCCCTAAATAGGGGGACCCCAAACTATAATCCTCATTATAGGGACCCCCCCCTTAAAAAGAAATAGTACTCTATTGTTCGGAAACCCAATTTCAGGCTTGGGATTTAGGGCCTGGGGGAAGGACATTACAGTGGTAATGGAGAATCTACTGGAAAAGAAACTCAAACGGAAACTGGGCTTGTGTAGGGGTTTGTAGTGGTGCTGTAATGTAGGGGCCAAGATGATTAGAATAAGGTTTTCGGTTCTGCGTTATTCTACTGTATTTAAACGCAGATTTTAGCACAAAAGCTCACGGTTCTACAGTATGTAGGTAGTTGGGTTTCTGAAGGTAGGGGTACCTGAAAACGACCCTAGGATATCTAAGGGTCATCATCGTAAAGCAGGGGTCCCTTTTGGACCCATTTCCGGATCCTGGAGACAGCGTCAGCGTCTACTGGTCTTTAGGAGGGAATGAAAGGTTGGAAGAATAGCTGGCAACCAATGCCCTCCCCCTAGAATGAAAACTCTCTACCCCTCTTATATTAAATTTTCGCGAACCTAATCTTGTATACCACGCCTGGAATATTCCATGTTAGGTGGGATTGGGGTGTAAATCTAAGGGGGAGGGGAAGGTGGTGGGGCATCCTTTCAAAGGGCCCCCTGGGGGGTCCTGGACCTCAGGGCCTCCTTTGCCGGCGGATTTCTTGGACATGGGGCCTATGAGCCTGGAAGATTGGAGCAGCGGTAACCAGCCAGAAACACAGCGCAGGGGTTAGTAGGGAATAAGGGAATGAATTAAATGGGGGTTATATAGGGATTATATAAAACACAACCGTAACAGACCTCCAGGGCGACACCGCCTTTTAAAGGGTCTTCCCAGGACCCTCCCGAGCCTCCCAGAGGCCTCCCACGACCTTAGGGGCCTTTGAGGCGTCTTCTAGGTGTGTGTCAACAAGTTTCCAGGGCCTGTCAGGAACTTTCTGGAGGCTGGCTCTCAAAAGGCACCTCAAGCCCTAAACTCTAAGCCCTAAACTGTCAACCCAAAACCCATAAACCCTAAGCCCTAAACATACTGTAGTCGTTTCCATTTTCTTTTCATTATTCCCCATATAACCCCAATATACTATAGTAGTTTCTATTTTATACATTACTTCATAACCCCCATTTATTTTTCCCCATATAACCCCAATATACTATAGTAGTTTCCATTTCATTTTCCATTACTATACCCTAAACCCTAAACCCTATACCCTAAACGCTAAACCCCAAACCCCAAACCCTAAACCCCAAACCCTAAACCCCAATTTCCCTTTAAGCCCTAGCCTTGGGTTGGCATCCTTTGCCCCAGCCCTTGCCGCCGTAGTCGCCATAGTCCATCGGCCTTGGAACGAGTTGTAGTCCCCCTTAAGTAGATAGAATATGGGGATTTATAGGGATTATATAGGGATAATGTAGAAGAAAATGGCAACTACTATTTAGGCTTTTGGGTTGAGGATATAGTCTCCCCTAAGTAGGTAGAATATGGGGTACATGGGGATCTTATTATGATATACCCGAAGCCATATCTTATCTACTTAAGGGGGACTATAACGGTTTTGAGGGTTGGGGTTGAAACCCCCAGTAAGTTTCTTGTTTTGGGCATGGCCGTCAGTGGCTTTGGCTCAAGCTCTACTGGAGCAATCTCCTTGAGCAACAGCCAGCACAGTTGAGGTTTAGGGTTTCAATAGATTTCGCTTCTATCTTGGGTGGGAGTTGGAGCACACTTAGGAGCTTGCATAGATTTTTTTGCCCCAATCTAGTAGTCCTTATTCTGCGATCCCGGAAAAAAGACCCTGTCTTCCAATAAATTTGATGTGAAGCGTTGAATGACAATCACAAAGAGCACCTCAACAAATGGCCAGATGGCTCATCTTTCCTTCTGCATGTTGGTAGATGAGCTGCGAAGTGTCCGAGAGTCATGGGTGATAGAGAGTGAAAATTCAACAGGGTTTATTGTTTAACACCGCTTTTTCATGCAACAGAAAATACTCAACACTGGAGCCCCCAAAACAGAAGGTACAGTAAGAAGCAGAACATGCGAAATATAGATTCCAACCATCATCGTCATTAAAGCTAAGCTCAATCCTTCCATGAACAGCCTGAAGGGCACGCTCCAAAGACCTGAGCCACTGAAGTCGTTTTCACCTAAGTTGCCTATCAAACAAACATGAGTTTTGAAAAAGGGCTTACAACGACGGGGGAAGGTGAGATAGCCAAAAAGCCTCTAATCGGCAACACAGACCTATTCGCGGCTATGTCAGAAGCATTCCACGCCCTCCTGAAAGAACAGGATCTGTGCGGAAGGATGCTAACTTCGGTGCCATGCTCTAGATCATCAATGCCTGAACTTCAACAAAACCAAAATGATCTTAACAAAGCCCTGAACATCTGATACACAGTCTATTGCATGCCAAGGTGCCCCCACGAATAGTCCCAGGAAGGATCGTAATCCTCAGCACCAGGTGAATGAAATGGAAGAATACAAACGTTGTATCCTCCAAGAGGGTGCTGTTGTTGAATATGCGAAGACCTCCTGCTTGCATGGAGTAAACCCATTTCGGGCAATAGTGCAGGTGCTTCTATGCCGTGCTGACATGACACCTCGATGGAATCCACTGTTGGATTTCACTGCCGCTTGAAGGACTGTAATGATGTTCGGCCAACTTTGGGATGCAAAATGAAGGCCACATCTGGGCTGCAGTCCAAGCCCCTAGTATCTCCCTTAATAACCCTTATAGTAGTCCCCTATATAATCCCTTATATAACCCCCTTAAAGGAGTGTTGACTACAGTTCATATGCTCTTTCGTCCCTGAGATCGCAAGGAGTTTTGGGCATCTGGACTTGCAGCCTTGAGGCCTTAAGCCAGCTTACAGGCTCTGATTTCATTCTCATTCGTTTATGCTAGGCTTGGCTTAGACCCAGGATGGGAGGTGTAGGGTTTAGGGTCTAAACTGTTTTTCAAGGGGTTATATAGGAGATTCTATGGGGGAATATGAGGATTGAATGCAGAATAGTTTCCTAGGGTATTCTCAGAGCCTCGATGAAAACGACTTCTGGTTAGACTCTGGCTAAGAACATAGCTCACAAAAAACTCCAGCGCCAAAGTCTAAGGATACAGGCTTCATTGGATTTCTCCAAACGCAAGCATGAAAGTCCACTTGATTTGAAAATCCGCATGTCTGTTTGTTGATAACTGTTGCCTCACGGCCCATTTGTTGCACAGTGTTGGGTCAAAAGCATGCGCAAATGCCACATCACAAGAACTCTGTTCAAGCAATGCGTGCTACTATTTTCTACTCTGAACCATACTTGGGAGGATGCTGCATCCTGTGAACAGTAGTCCGAACTCCTAGTATCCCCCTTAATAACCCCTATAGTGCTCCCTAAATAACCCCGCTTCAAGGAGTTTAGACTACACCTCGTGTCATTTCAGAACCTTCTTGCTCCCTGAGTGCACCTCACCCAGCACACTTCTAACCTCTATAGCCTAGACAGTAACCCCAGTTCTCCCGAATAGAACCTACTTACTAAGTCCACCTGAACCTCCAAGTTAAACAAAGCGGCAAGTATTCCTAAGCTTGGCTTCTCCCTCAATAAGGACGAACAACCCTGAACTTCGAAACCCTCTGAGCTCAGCACCATCCCCTTTCCCCAGCCTGGCGTCGGGTAAATGCTGCGCCACATAGTTGAAAGTCTCCCCAAATTAGGGATACTTGTTGGGGGTCCCCTTTATAAGGATTATAATGTTTTGGGGTCTATATTGTGGTCCCCCCTATTCAGGGGAACTGCCAGTTTCAGAGTTTGGGGTGTAGAACTTTGGCCCAACAACCTTCTGGGTGTGAGGCCAAAGGTGCTGGGCTTTTCCTTGCAGAGTTTCAGGCATAGTTTAATGTGCATGGCTTTAGGATGAGCCAACAAAACCTTGGACCCTGAAGAAATTCCAAGATGCCAACATTCTGGGCACATAGCCCTTTATTGGTATACTGGTTGCTCTAGGTACAGCCGTAGGATTTGGGGATTTGCGCGTACGTTGAATGCTGGGCTGTGAATTTTAGTGGCATGACAAAGTGTAGGGTTTAGGGTTTAGGGTAAAATAGGACAATGTCATCTGTGGAGCCAGGATTGCTGGAACAGACTAGTTGTTGCTAGGCATCTAAGTATAGTTAGAATGCTATAGGGACCCTAAAACGTCAAACACCAAAAGCACGTGTGCAAAGCTTGTCATGCTACATGAGCCCTCATCAACCAAGGTAAGCCATCGACATTGTCTTTTTATTCATTTCTACACTCCACATGTGCTAAACCTTAGCTCGGACCAGGCCATGAAATTTGTAAACCCTAGTCGCTCACACCTGAAGCCCCGCAGCCTAAATCCGAGTTCCGACTTCCAACATCCCCAAAACCCTAAACTTTACCCTCTAAGCCGTTTTCCCTAACACCGAACCCTAAATGGCAGATTCCCTAAATGGGGAACCCCGATGTAGACCCCAAAAATGCTACAATCCGTATTATAGGGACCCCCAACAAGGTGCCCCTGATTTTGGGAAACCCTGATCCCTGAACCCTACATAGCCCTATAGAACCGCTACAAACCCCTTTAAGGGAGTGAACCCCGAATTATGGGAAACCCCTAAAGCAACTTCTTAACAGACCCAGCCTTTTGGCCCGAGCATGTCGGGCGTGATGCCGCCGGGGGAGGAGCCGTCACCCGCCAGGACCTCAGCTTTTCTGGGTTCTTGTTGAAATACTATTAAAAAAGATCATTCTGTATAGTGGGCCCAGGTATACATAAAAACGTAACATGTTATTCAACCAGAACCCAGTTTTCTCTCTTTTTTTTGGGGGAGCAGGGCTGGGATTGGGGGGTGTTGGGATTAGGATGTGGGGTTTAGGGGTTAGGTTAGGGTTAGTTCAATGCTTTGGTCGAAGATTTGGCATGTTCGAAGGGTTGTATAGGGGTAATGGCTGAACAAGTTCCAAGCGTTTACAAGGGTCTATTCGATTGTAGACAGGATCTATGACGTGTAACGGCTTGGTCTTTCATGAGTACTGTCGATGGACAAAGTCTCGCGACACCCGGGCCTAAGCAACATACTACCATAATTTGCAAAATCAAATTACACGAAAAATGCACAAGAGTTTCTAAATCCGTCATGAGAAAGATCTAGGCTCAAAGCTCGAAACTTTGAAGGGTATCATCTCAGAAATTACCTTGTAACCCTCCCCTAAACCCTAAGCCCTATGCATGTTGAGGCCGAGGGTTTGGGCCTTAGGCTTTCAAATGGTTAATGACTCCCGTAGGCTCTATGGGTGCTTCTTTCGGTTGCCCTGGGGGTACCCCTGCTGGTTCTCACAACTCGCAACCTGCGTTAGCCTTCTACCCTACGAAACCATGGTTGAAGGAGCAGGATCCTGCAAACGATATTGTTTGGACTTCCGGCTTGGTGAATGGCTAGAGGTAGGCGGATCGAGGCGGGCAAGAAATGGCCGCAAAAAACCCACGATGAAAGCTCATGAACCCAGGCTAAACCCTAAGCCCTGAGCCCTAAACCCTGAACCGTGAGCCCTACACCTTAAGTCCTTGACCTGGCCATCCTCCGCTATGAAACGTGGGAGAAGACTGGGTAGTATGTATTGGCCATGTAAATATATCCTGTGAAAAACTCTGCCCACCTGAAAATTCTTTATTTTGAGGTTACCATTTCTGGGGCTTTTTGAGCAGGGAAGCACCAAAAGTGGTTTCATAGAACCTCTGTTGCCATTGGCAGAAACCGGTGGGACCTTGAGTCGAGCAATCCCACAAGATCCCTAAACCCCGCCCCTGCAACGCAAAATCTGAAATCCCTGAATTTCATCTCAAGCCCCAAACCCGGACAGCCTAGACTTGTCGTGTTGGCGCGCACAAGTGTCTAGCATAGAACGAACTGCCAGCTTAGGGTCTACTAGGGTTCAGCGGTTTTAGGTACCGTGATTGGCGATCCTCGTGCGAGCAGTCACCCATATTTCGGCACCTTTTGTTGACAATTACTAAAGAAAGAGTTCCAGGTTTAGTCTTGAACTGGCCAGGGTTTTGCTCCGTGTTTGCGAAAACTGAGCAGAATGTGAAAATGCATGCACGTCCTCCAACCCTTCACCTGACATGTTCGCAAGTAACCGACCACTGTTTAGGCTCAGGATTGAAGCTTTAGGGTGTAAGGTCAGTCTCAGCATGTAGGGATATATAGTGGAATGGAAAAGAAATTGAAGCTACTAAAGGGGCTTAAGGGTGTTAAAGCTTGCAGCATAAAGCCAAAATCCCAAACCTGAAGACATTTGGAATTCTGAGCCGGGAGGCTATCTCTCTGGCTTGCCATCCTGGGGGAGACACGATTCATAATGTCTGGACTTTAGGGTTTAGGGGTCTTTGCCCACAAAGCGGGGATTTGGGCTAAGAATTAGTATGTGAGCTATTGTCTAAACTCCAAGTATCACCCTTAATAGCCTCTATACTAATCCCGAGTGAATCCTTTATATAACCTTCTTTAAGGAGGTTAGACCCTAAACCTTATATATATCTATATACACACATATAATACCTATATAAACGCGTATCAAGGAGGTTAGACTCTAGCTCACGTAGGTCCTCGGGCTTGCGATTATCTCGTTTCATGTCCAGAGCGGCCTTCAGGCTTTCTGTGCAGGAGGAGGAGAAGCCTACGTAGTCTTAGTCCCTCATTGGATGGACTACGAGTATTACAATTATTCTTAGTCGTATTTTCTTCTTCTTTTTACGGATACTGCTGTCATTATCACTGCTAGAAGCTTTGAAGCTAATCCCCTGGGCTTGGAGGTAGGTCTCTCCTGGGGAAAACTCAAAACAATTCCTAAACGTTTGCAAAGATGTTCGCGCTGAGAGTGCCTACAAATGTTTCTGTCACCTTAGTACTTCGTGCTTCATGCTGTACCAGCGATCTGCAAGTCTTTGGGAACCTGCACGTCATAACCATTTTGCTGGCAGGATCTTGTCAGCTTTAGCACGTTGAAGGCATATAACCGGCTCGGAACTTCGTGCATGCAGTGATTGAATGCTGCAAGTGCACTGATCTCTGCAATGTCACATATGAGCTAGAGTCTCAACTCCTAGTATCCCCCCTAAAAAACCCCTATAATGCTCCCCTATATAATCTCCTGTATTGCCCTCCCTTTAAGGAGTTTAGACTATGGCTCCTATAGACCTATAGTATTCCCAAGTAACATACTACCCTTGCCCCTTAACCCTTTAATGGCCCCTATGATACTCCCCCATATAATCCCCTATACAACGCCCTGGAACAAGTTTCGACCACAGCTCATATAGGGGACTACTATAGGGGTTACTAGCGGGGAAACCTGCTAGTCCAAGTGTGATGCTGGAATTGTGCTTAGGGTTTAGGGGTGTACGGTTTAGGGGTTTAGGGTTTGGGGGTTTAGGGAATTCGTGTCAAGCGGCCATTGGCCTGGACAAGGTTGGCAAAGCCTGCCATGCTTCTTACAGGAAGTTCGGTGGCTGAGCTGAGTGAGCTCGAAGAATAGATGTCTCAAGAGGCTGGTATGAGCTTTCTCTAAGTGAATGTTGATATACCTGGGATTGACTCGCCCTTGCTTTGCAATATGCAAAGTCTCCAAATCCTTATCCTGATGTAGTGCTCACTGTCCTACAATCCTGATGACCATCCGCTTCCCTGTTATCCCTAAACCCTACACTCGAGGCCCTAGACCCCAAGACCAAAGTCCCAAAGCAAAAATCCCAAATCCCAAATCCTCAGCCCTTATGCACAAACTCTGAATTCCCCAAGGCCCTGAACTCTAAACCCTGCATCTCGAAACTTAAATCCCGCTTGGAAATTCAAGCTGATATTACGCCAGTTTTATGTGCTTATAACCCAGATATGAGCTCGCTAAATCCCCTAATCGAGTTTTAAATATCCTAAACCCTAAACCCTGAAACTGGATTGTAATTTCCCTGAACCTCCAACTTCATCTTTTACCAGGCCAGAGCGTCGGCTATCCGTCTGAGCGTAGACGGTGAACCACACCACAGTTCCTACCTGCAGTCGGTAGTAGCTATATGAGCCAGAGTCTAAAGTCCTGGTATTCTACTGAATAACCCCTATCGTAGGCCACTATATAACCCTCTTAATTGAATTAGACTATAGCTCATATAAGCTAGAGTCACTACATACTTGGATGGACATGGGTTAGTTTTAGGGACTATGTTGAGGAATCTACCAAAGTACAAGTGGGATCCCCGCATCCATTATTTAGGGCTTCTTAATAAGGCTAATATTGACAGTAGCTCATATGGGTCAGCATCTGGGGCTTACGGCATTTAGGGCTTTCTTGAAAAGAAGGGGCCTCTCCCATTATTAAGGTAGATATGCAATTCCGAAAAGAAAAGTGGCCTAGCCCCTCCCTCCGGGAATGCAGACACCTTGTACAAAGTGTAATGATCATACTGAAGTAGTGGTTGGCTTATAATGCCAGCCTGTCTGGGTTGCTGTCAGGGAAACTTAAATTAAGCTACTATAGTAAGGCAACCCTACTTTTTTTTTTTTTTTACTACAGTTCCATTGCAGCCTAACTGAGTTTAAGTTCCTTGACAGCACCCCAATTGTGTTGCTGCCAGTGGGAGCTGAGGGATGAGTCATCAGAGATTTCATGAGCATGGCTTGGGTGCTTGATTCCTTGCCAGTGTGTTTGCTACTTTGCTCACAGACATCTGACTGGACTTGTGTTACGACTTTAAGCCTCAAAGTGCCCCAAAGATGGCGCAGGTACTGAGGAGTTGAACTTCAACAGCTTCCCTCAAGTAGAGAAAGGCACCATCAAGGTGGCCGATGCTTGATGGCCGTCCCTAGCTAGGGTCCCTACTACCAATAACTCACAGGAAATATGCGTGATCATGCCCTCGCTAGCGCAAGTAGGCGGTAGCGATGTACCTTGGTCCTCCAAGTCAGCCTCTTGTTCTGCACCTCTACTATCATTCCCAGACTTCGGGCTGACATGCTGATTTCCAAATAGTAGTTTCCATTTTCTTATCAATTATCCCGTATATAACCCCCACATAACCCCATTATCCCCATATCAGCTGCATCCTGAGTTGCAGAGCTATTTATGTCATATGTCATATGTCAGCAATATCCTTGAGACCCCTCGCTGCAGCCCTCGAAGCAAAGAGCTGCTTCAAGGGGCTGCCTCTTAGTAGGGACTGAAGGAAGAAGAAGAAGTGCTCTTGTGTTCATACCACAGAGTATACTAGGGCCCAAAGTAGACTCCATTTCTTCATCCCTAACAACCTGCACCTATGCAACACCCAGCAAACAGGCCGATGCTACCGCTCCCATGTCTTCACATCTCTTCTGGGCATCGTGACCCACGTCACCTCGATGAGTTGTAAAGCCGAGATAGCGGTTTTGCGTTTAGGTTTAGGCCTTGCGAAAGTTAGCATTTTTGCAGTATGCAGTTGCAGGGTTATGTGCTTTGACCACTGGCCAAACTGTACTAATTCCAAAGAATGAGGTAGTGTAACTTTGCAAGCATCATTTGGGATGAGGTAGTCTGAGGTCGCCAGATTTGCAACGACCAGGAACCCACAACAATCTCATGTTTTGGTGATTGAAACAGGTAGGCTCATTTCCTTCTTTCAGCATTGAATACTACAACCGCAACGAGAAAACGGAGTTACTCAAGACAGGGGATCCAAGCTCCCCAGTAAGGCTGCTTTCTTGTTTTGGTTGTAGTATCGCTTTCAAAACATGTTCGGTTCAGCAGCTCAGGAAGCAGCCTATCAAATGCTGAGTCAGTTGAAATTTTCGGCTCTTGTTTGAAATTGCCTTTTGCACTTCCTTGGGAATCTGTCCCAGAGACAGAATCTGAAGGCTTCTTCCATAACGGAGGTCCTTAGGGAGTCTCGGCAACTACAGCCCAAACCTTTTCGCAGACCACCATTCAGCTGTTGACAAAAGGAACTGCTCCGCAAAAAGGGATCAAACCTTAAACGCTAAACCCCCGCAGGTGTGCTAAGAGGGAAGTTGGGGATTGAAACCATGTAGCAGTGAGGGTTACAGACAAGGAGAACCTTGCCCTCAAGCCCCAGTTAGCTGCGTTGCTGTTAAGGAACTTAACTTAAGTTAGTACTATCCCCCTATAATGGAAAATCAAATGGAAAATAACATGGAAAATGCGATGGAAAATGCGGTAATCTAGGGCTTAAGGAGCTCAATTTAAGTTAGTATATTGGGGAAACCCTGTTATTTGCTATATCTACCCACTATGGTAACTTAATCTAAGTTCCTTAACAGCAGCCCAGTTAGCTTTACGTCCCTTACCCTTGACCAACGCCCTTGCCAATGTCTGGAGCTTCAGGGGACCCTTTCTGGGTACTCTTGTAGATTAGCTAGGGTGGGGAGAGCCTGTGAATATGCGGTTGAAAAGGACTGTACGGGCAATATATTAGGTGGACCCCCCACCCGGTAATAGTGACTATGGGGGATAATAGGGATTATATTTGGGTCCTCTTATATTCCTATTATACCGCTAGTACAGGGTGGGGGGCCCTCCTAAGAAACATGTATGGAAATCGTCTACAGGGTTCCTCGAAGGAACCCTCAACAACGGCAATCATACAAGTCGTCGTCTCAGAGAGGCAGATGCCAATGATCATACTGCAGCTCTCTAAACGCCCAAACGGCTATTTCTGAAAGATTGTTCCCCTCTGCAACAGGCCAATGATATTCACATGTATCCTTGAACCCCAGAACCTGACGGCTCTACAAACACCTGAACAAAAAACACCATTTGACGGGAGCCAGCTTGACACCTCGAAACTAGGTAGGTATATTAGGACACAGGAGTCTTAGCTATTATAACAATCCTCAGGCACTCTGGGACACTTCCATAGACCCTAAACGCTTATAGTCCCTCTCAAGTAGATAGAATATGGAATTACCTATATAACAATAAGATCCCCATGTACCCCATATTCTATTTACTCAATGGGGACTATAAGCAGGTCACAAGTAATCACAAATACTTTAGTTAAGAAGGCCCCCTCACCCTGTAACAGTAGTGTAGTACGAATAGAAGGGGACCCTAATATAAACCTTATTATCCCTTATAGTCGCTATTGCAGGGTGGGGGGTCCTCCTAAGTTGTAAGTTAGGTTCACTAGCTTTGCAACTGCAGGGGTCAGCTCAGGCTCAAGCGTCCCTGAAAGTAGATGTCAATGGGATTGCCAGTGCAATTGATGAAGCCTTGCATGCTTTGTTGGGATTTAGGGGATAGGGTTTAGGGCAAGCCTGGTGGGGGTTACTTGAGACATTGTATCTACCCCGCGATTTTGGGGAATATAGAGAGGCGGATATGAAACCGAAGTGGTTGCCTCTCACGGAATACATGTGCATTGTTCTGAAAATCCATGATGGCTCGAGAGTAACATGTTGCAAATCCAGGGTAGCTCTAGATCCCTTCAGTAAGATCCCTTCTGAGGCTTACCGATATTTAGGGGTTTCCTGGCCGGAGTCCTTTTACATATCGTTTATGATGTCATTTGTGGGTAGTGGGAGCAACATGTAAAGAAACCCCCTGTAGCAGCTACAGCCTCCTTACGGCTCCTTCGTCGGCCTCACTTCGCTGCAGCCTTTAATGATATAGTATTAATACTAATAGGTATAATAATATCAGTAATCTTAAAAATGTAATAATCAATATCGCAATAATACTGTAACAAGATCTAGTAATAATAGCAATAATAATGCTCGTAATAACAGCAGTACGAATACAGTAATAGAAATTTTGGATCCTGGTGTCAGCTTTTGGGCTCGGGGTTGGCTACGCTGCTTCAGCAAAGGACCGTGGTGTTCCATGATGTTTTTTGAAGGCATAGTCCCCCTTTAGAAGATAGAATATGGGGTATATGGGGATCTTGCTATCATATACCCGAAGCCGTATTCTATCTGCTTAAGGGGGACTATATGTCCAGCCTGAGTCATCATCCTTTTTTATATGACTTGGGGGTATTTTAAGCTGAAATCAGCCAGACCATCATAGAAACCTCAAAAACAAAAATACAAATCCAAACCAAACACACAGAACCCGAACTCCGGTGCCCTCTATTAGTCCTTCTCAAAACCTTAATCCCAAATCCTATTCACCTTGATAGCCCCCAGTGAAAGATCCGCATAGCATCCCATTTCACAATCTCCACAAGTTGAGGGCCCCACTACAGACCCTCCAACACTGTTATTCTGTTTATAGGAATCCGCCCTTATGCATGGACATCTCCATTTCCATATTCTATCATGTAGACTCATGATTAATAAACCCCACTCCTTTTAAGGGCCTTAGTATTAGGATCCCTATTATAATCCCCATTAAATACGCCATTATACTATATAGTAGTTTCCATTTTCTTTTCCAATATCTCCTTATTCCCAATTATAATCCCTGCTAAGGGGAGGGGGCTTATTAATCAGGAGTCTACATTACAGATACATTGGGGACTCGCATCAGCTCACTTGCTGCCCAGGAGGCCGAAGCCCTTGTTATCGTAGAAACACCTGAGCACCGCGAAGCTTTGAAGGAAACTAAAGCAACCCAAGCAAAAGAAGACCTGAAGGTTTAGGGTTTGGGTGTTGGCTCAACTAGTAGTGCGTTCTTCTGCTTTTCATGGTCAAGGGCTTGGGGGCTGCGGCTACATGTTTCACAGCCAGACATTTCCTCACCAGAGATAAAAAGCCTTACCTGAACCGTTGCAAGCTTTAGAATTCAAACTCTGCATGCGCATGCTGGAATCCAGAACCTCAGAATCCCCTAACCCCTAAACCCCAATCCCCAAACCCCAATCCCTAAACCCTGAACCCCAAACCCTAAAATTGGTTCTTGAACCCGCAGAAGTGACCCGGAGCTTGGCACAAAGAACCTTGCGTGTTCAAGTCGACACCCAGGCCCAAGCCCTCGATTTAGCGGGCTGAAAATGTGGGACGTGTCCATTTCACTTTCCCTTTTCTTATTTATTTGGTTCCCCCTAAACCGAAAATACTCCGAAACCCAAACAATAACAGTCCAAGTAAGCCTTGCATGACTTGGGTTTCTCAAAAAGGCGTTGTTTTAGGCGCCCCCCCAGAAATGCATAGCGATTCTGCGGGCCCTACTTAAAAGATTATATGAGGCATAGCCCCCTAGCTAACTCCATGTAGTAGTGTAGTAGTCAACTATATAATCCCTATATAATCCCCGTTTAGGAGTTTAGACCATATGAGGATTATTCAAATCAACTTGTTTCTGGACCTACTCCCACAACAGCAATTTTTGGTCGACAAGCGCTGAACCTAGGCTGCTGACATGGCTGTTACAATGTTGGTTTAGGGTTGGGGTTTAAGGTTTTAGGGGTTTTATTTTGGGGGTCCCCATAAGAAGGACTATGGTATATTAGGGTCTATATTGGGGTTGGAGGTTTCCCCATAATCAGGGGTACCATTTTTTGGGGGTGTCTCATAATACGGTCTATAGTATATTGGGGTCTATATTGGGGTCCCCCGATTTGATCAAACTACAATTTGGTGCACCTGGCCCTCAAGCAGGCCCCTCTGGTGAAGCTTTAAACGCTACCGTGGCAATAACTGGATTTGGAATCCAGTGCAGAGGCTTCAAGTTCGACCTGGGCTGTACACATGCTATCTTCTAGACAAAAATGGGAGACACACCTCTTTACATGATAGATGCTATCGGGCCGGGGTGCTCTACACGCTAAGCCATAAAGCTCTCAGGATATGAGACTTTCTCAATATTAGGGATGTAGCCCTCCAAGATAATGCCCATAGTTTGAGAACCCCGTGAACTGTAACCAACCCTAGACCTACATTTGAAAAAACAATATGTTTAAATAATCCCTGGGGCTTATAAACCCAACTTAATAGAACCTAAAAGTAAATCCTATGGAACTTGGAGTTGACACCAAGTTGCCGGATCATGCCAGCGAGCTTCATGCCGTCCTCAAATCTGAGGGTTTCCCAACATTAGAAGTACCTTTTCAGGGATCCCTACAATAAGGATCAGGATATATCGAGGTTTCTATTGGGGTTCCCCAATTTACGGAAATTACCATCTTAAGGTTTCCCAAAATTAGATGTACCTTGGTTTCCTTCGTACTGCAATGGCCTTAAACCAAAACCAAGCAAGTGTTTCTTTTACCAGTTCCTTGGCATTATCCCACAAGAAAAATGGAGCATCCAAAGGGGACAGGACATTAACGGCTATCCAAAACATTTGGTGCTAAACCAGAGGGGTGCGTAGGATTAGGATTTCAGTGCATCATTCTGCTCATCTCTGCTAACGGAGACGAATTTTTCGAAAGTCGTCCCAGCCGAGGCAACAAACAGGAAGAATGTTTAAGGCATCTGATGCGAGTTTCCAGACTTCAGGGGTCCGTTTTTGGAGTTCTTATAATAGGGACCATTGTATATTTGGGGCTGTGTGAGGGGGATCCTTGTAGTTCTTAATCCTGCGTTCCCATGCCGTGCCTGTAAAGGAGACTGAGCTGGCTAGGGTGAGTTTTTTGTTTTGAGGGTCGGGGTTTAGGTGTTAGGGCTTGGGGCTCAGGGTTTAGGGCTTAAGGTTCCGACTGGGTCCTCCTGTTGAGCCAAAATTGGGCACAACGCACGTTGCAATCGTCAGCATGACAAGATTGTACTAGCAATCCTAAACCCAAAGTTTTGAATTCTAGATACATATCTGTTTTGCGTAATCGTCATCGTCTCATCATCCTAGCCTTATGGTTACCCCAAGGTTCAACAGGGCTATGACCCTAAATCTTAAGCGGGATGTTATTTGCCGTCGTCAATATGGCAAGATCGGGATGGTTCATGACAATCGGATGAGAACCCTTTTTCGGCTTACTTGAGAGCCCCCAAGCTTAAACTGGGCTACAGGTGAACCTCCATGCAGGCTCCCTGACCCTGAGACCTGCAACGCCTGAAAGCCCAAGCCCTGAACCCAGCAACCCTAAACTCTAAACCCTGAAGCCCTAAAGCCCCAAAACTCTGACAGCACCAAGTGCAATCCGCAGCTCCAGCATGTTCACGCCCGCTTCGAGGATGGTCACTTGCCTGATGGACATACTGCACAGATTCAGAAGAGAATGGAAAACGCACACGAAAACCTAGGTCCTTTTAAATGGGTTCTAAGGAGATTTAGGGAAATAATGGACAATCAAGCGGAAAGCTGAATTGAACGCGGTCCCAGCGAGCTCTGCTCCTTGCAGGCGATGTAAACCGCAAGGAAAAACAACTAAAAATATTTGGAGACTGGATGCATATAGGGATTATATAAACGAATGTAGGCTGGGTACGGCCTCCACCCAGTGACGGTCTAATGGCAAGGTTTCGAGTTCAGGGTTCAGGAACAGTCTATAACAGGGACAATCTAACGGGCTGTATATTTTCAGGTTATAACTTATAACTTGGTTGGCCCTCAGAACCATGTGAGATTATTAGTACATAGGGCCCTGATGTAGCCAATAAGGGGAACTTTTTAAATGAATGCCTGCCCAGTATACTTAAACCAATTGTTACTGAGTTGACTGGGCTGCGGCTACGGAGCCGTGACCCAATCATCTGGTTTTGGCATATGAGCTAAAGTGAAAAAATCCTAGTATCCCCCTTAATAACCCCTATAGTACTCCTCTATATACCCTATATAATCCCCTTTAAGGAGTTAAGGCTAGACCCCATATGGCAGATAATGTGGTTTCCTTCTGATGGAAACCTACTTTAGATTCCTAAGCAGCAACAAAGGTTCAGGGCCAAGGCCGCAGGGAACATGCAGGGTGTAGATATTATCATGTTATCTGTATTTCGGTTCTATCAGGGAAGACGCCCTGTAAATGGTCTGAGCAGTCTTCTGCAGGACCCCTAGAAATACAAGTCTTGCCAGCAACAAAATAAGCCCAATCTGCCATAGGGTGCAGAAGATGGAGATGGACAGCTTTCTAGTGAAAAGATGAATGGAACCCTATAACTAGTAGTGCCTCCCATTCTTGGAGAAGCCCACCAAAAAAGCTCAAACCTAATCTAAACACCTTCAGCCCCGCACCCTAAAATCTCAACCCGAATCCCTAAATCCTAAACGCATCCCTACAATCTCCTTCCAAGGTCGACTCTGAGGAGACCCTCAGCCATGAAATGTAACCCCCAAACAGAAACCCAACCCCCATGCTCTCAAAACCTCTAAACTCCTAAACCCTCAACCCTAAACCCTCAACACTAAACCCTCAAC
>CAJNIZ010046712.1:0-10370 GCA_905231905.1 Symbiodinium pilosum
ACATGGAGATCTCCCCATTTTGAGTACTGTAGTTCTGTTTCTGAGTTCCACTGCAGACAATGCAGTCAGTGCAGGTTTGAAGAGGTTTTAAGTCGTTTTTGCCAATGAGACGACACAACATGTTCTCAAGCTTGGGTGGGCAGTGGGCCGTTCATACGGGCTCTTACAGCCTACCGGGCTACAGTAGTCCTCTAGAGATGCGATCACTGGCTTCCGGGAAGCACCTGACTTCCTGGTCGCCCCAGCGATGCAACAACCGAAAGCGCGTTTGTCGGCCGAAATAGCTTGGTTCGCCTGAGCTCATTCACAGACTGATTGCTGTTCATGGATGAGAGTACTAGCGATGCATGCGTGTGGTTTAGTTGCGGAAAGACACGGTTTACCAGGACGTCACTGGCTTCATGCATGTTGATTTTGTCCGCATCTGATCGTCATCCAAACTTACCTCATCTTGGACGCCGTGCACATTCGAATAAGAACATAACGTAGTATGGAAACCCTCAAAAAGAAGCAGAAACAGGAAGCACAGGAAGCACGCATTCGGAAGAATTCTTGCATGTTGCGCGTCCTGCTTGCCAGGATAGACCCATGCACGGTGGTGTCGACGTGCGCGCTGCCCAGTTGCTGGTTACTGTACAGTGCTTAGGTGCTTCCACACCCTACAGTTCAGTTTTGTGGTTTCAGGAGAACTTCCAACAAAGGTGACGATACGGGTCACTGCACTTGGGCTCATGACAACATTACAGGCTCCAGGCTCCTGCATGTCCTGGAACATGGGACGACAGGCTCTTGCACGACATGGGGGGATATAGGGTTATGTAGGATATATCATGGGGGGCACCCTCATCTTCAGAGTGCCTAAAATGATATCCTACCATGAATCAGTCCCCTCCCCAATTGAATTCCACCATCCCTGATTGCGTATTCGGCGGGCTGTGATTATATAGCGGGGGGGGTGCAGTAGTAGCATTATTCAAGGATTGGATTCGCATGGAGGTTTTCTCATCGGTGGCATCTGGCTTCATCAAACAAACTCCCCGCTCCCAAGCCCTACCTAAACCATAAACAGCTCCCACAGCCACAATTCTTGTTCTCACCAGGCAGCGAAGCTTTGTTGAGTCTTCGGGTCTCGGATTTCCGGAGTTGCCATGGCCGATGAAGAACATCGGGCACCGGGTATTGTACTTCCGAGGCTTCAGGGTTCTAATTCTAATATGCATGCAGTGGATTGCTGTTAAAGAGCGTAAAGTGAGTCACTATAATAAGGGTTGGATACCCAGAGTACCTCCAGTTCCTTCTCTCTCCCCTGTGGTGCACCGTGCATCCACGAGCCCCTGATCAAGAAACCCTGAAAGCATTAGATCCAAATCCTTCTCCTTAAAGGGCATTCTCAAAATAGGGTAGCCTTAGGGCACCTTACGTGGGAATTGCTCCACATTGTAACAGTTGGATGAGACTGTTAGTTTTCTTTATACATAGCCCTTACTATAACCTCTGTTAAAGCCTGTTATGACAGGGTGGCGGCAGTACCCAGCACCTTACTATTATGTTGTAAGAGTCTCCTTGACTGACTACATATGTGCCCTTTTTGAGAAATTCCCATATCACAGTCCCTCTACCTTACTAAGCGCTGAACCTAGACCTTATCAATCCCTAAGCCCTAAACCCATATCCTCCAGAACCCCCAAGCCCGTAAACCGTGTAAACCGCATCCTAAACCCTTAACTTAAGCAGCCGACAAACACTTGGAGGCCGGTTGTACTTGCAACCTACTTCGTAGCGGTACGTAGAACCCAGTATACAGGACCCATAGATACAGTTGCCCAATAAATTGGTAGGCTACAAGTACAACGGACCCCAAACTCCCAAACCTTGAACTTTAGGCCCTAAACCCCTAAACCCTCAATTAAAACCTTTAAATCCTAAACCTACAAGCATTACAGCCTAAACTCTAGACCCTGAAGCTTAGACCCTAGACCCTAAACCCTAACTGCTAAACCTTGCACCCTAGACCTTAGAAGCTAAACCCTAAAACCTAACTCCAACCAAAGCCCAGGTGACCGAAATCCCTTGGCCAATGAAGTTCTCGGGATGCTGGCAGCATCCCGGTTTTTGTTTAACAAGGGGTTCAGGGTTCAGGGTTTAGCCTTGTAAACGCAGTATAGCGGTTGCATCCAGGTTTCTTACGAAAAAGGGGGGTCCCTTAAAAGGGGTATAGGGGTTATATAGGAACATTGAACATGTAGAGTTGGGGGTCATTTTTTTTCGCACGTGGAGTATTCGTAGAAGTAGCAAGAGGATATGGCGTGTGCAAGTGGAGGAAGACATCTGCAGAACAACCTCCCCATCCCCTTAGTCACCACGCTGGACGCACAAGGAAACCCTCAACCTTAAACGGTAAACCCCAAAATCCCGAAGCCCTGAAACCTCAACCCTCAACCCCTAAACGATAAACCCCTAAGCCCTAAACCCCGAAACCTTAAACCCTGAACTCAGGCATCCATGTCGTCGCTGGATGAAACCATCCGAGGCTACGACAAGGCCAGGCGCCGCAGCAGTTCCTGGTGCAGTGGTTATGTGGACTAGAGTCTAAACTCCTTGAAGGGGGTTATATAGGGGATTACATTGGGTTTTGGTTTTGGGTTTAGGGTCTAAACTCCTTGAAGGGGGTTATTTCGGGGCTTACAAAAGGGGAGTAATACAGGGGCTATTGAGGGGGATACTAGGAGTTTAGACTATAGCTCATGTATGGTTGCATAGGGGACATAAGGCTTGGAAATGAAATTCAACTCTTGCAAAGGTTTATAGGATTTGGTTGTTTCCATAAGCAGGGGGCCCCCAAATACCACAACCATCTGTAACCCTTGTTACAGGGACCCAAAAAAGGTACCATGCATTTGGGAAACCACCATGTACACCTTAAGCACCAATAAGACAAATGCCTTGCACCAACTCTTCTTATGGGCCAATGCATTTCCAGTGGGGCAAGAAACTGCTCCATTGTCTGGTTTGCTGTTGAAGAATTTGAAGTAAGTTAGAATAATAGTCCTTCCTTATTATAGTAGCTGAAAAAAGTTCTTCACAGCAGCCCAGTTCTTGATTTTCAGTTCCTAAAGGGTGAATATACCGTCATGATGTAGATCTAGCAGGTCATCCTGGTGCCTCGCGTTTTATTGGGGACTGTACAGGGAGTAGGGTTTAGGGTTTAGGATTACTGTTATAGGGATCCCAGACAACCCCAATACCTTGAATTAAGGATGCAGCCTAGATGATATTGGGGTCCTGGGTTCCCTTATTGGAGTTAGGGTATATTCTTTAAAGTAGAGGAATTAGGCTCCTTGGTTAGCCCTTCACAACATGTACTGAGTCATGAAAGCCTGCCCCAGAGACCCGTAAAGGATCCAGACATGGCGCCCGCAACAATGACCCCTTTGCGTCAGTGGGGAAAGTAGGGGAGCCCCCTGAGTAATGTACAAGGGGAAAATGATGATAGGGGGTAGGCGGTTGGTGTGTTTGTTACGCGGCGCTCCACTTCCTGGCTGTGAAAGCAATGCCTTCATGTATATGCAGCCTTCTTGTATGAAAGAGCTGGTGAAGGTTGGCTAGCATGTAAGCCTTTTCCACATGCTTCAGAGATCACGGTCCTGCCCATGTTGCAGGAAGGCTACACGCTGGTTTGTCCGCAATTGGTCGCATGCTGAGCTGTTTTATGTTGTATAGTGGAGGCCAAAAAGTTGGAAAATGCAAATGGGATTATTCATGTTGTCTTTTTTCTATTCCTACCTTTACCTCATTGACTTTCCAGCTTTCTGGTTTCCACTACACTTGTCAAACTGTATGTAGATGCCAGCTATCCAAGCTTTCGATCGCCTAGGTGGGATTCAAGTGTATGCGCAGGACGGCATGCACTAGTGACAACCTGGCTTTAATTGGGGGGTGTTCATGGGGTTCATGATTTAGGGTAGGATATATGGGGTTTGACGTTTTCATTGATACCATCCCAATAACGAATCAGAAAGACAAATTGGCAAATAATATTGAAACTGGGAATCTGTAATGAATGGGCTCTAGTGATCAGGTTTATAAAAGAAGCAGGATCATAATAAGCTGGAGTTTATGTGGGGCCCCCCCCGTTTTGAAATCTGTGATTTGGGGAACGTATCGAGAAAATTGGTTTCTTTGGCAGCCCACCCTTCACTCGGGCTCGATGCACTTTGGGGTAGATTTCTCTTTTTTACTACTACTCACCGGGCATTACATGCTGCCACAACCAGAGAATCAACGTAGAAGCCTGAATACTGAGTAGTTAGGGTTTAGGGTTTGGGGTTTCGGGTTTAGGCACCACAACCCTATTCTAATGGAACAAACCCACAACCATATTCTGATTGCAGACCCCCCTACATTCATCCTTTCCAGTTCGAAAACAGTCTCACCTTGTATTATATACTCCCCAATCTTATATGAGGATTTCCCAAACTTAGCGGTACTTTTGGGGGTACCCGTTACGAGGATGACAGTATCCTGGGGTCCCCTATTTAAGGAATTGAATGCAGGAGGCTGTTGTGGGTTTTGCAATAGAAGAGGGGACTACATGAATCTCCTTGGCAAGCCCAACCCTTAACAGGAGAACCTTACAATAGCATATTAAGCTCCAGAACCTAAGCCCAATACAACGGTTCTATCATACCAAAGTATGAGAACATCATCAGAACGATGATGCACCTAAACCCTAAACCCTAAACCCTATTGTTTATGTTTGCCTGCAGGACGGAGCTCTTGTACGACCACTGGTGGGCCCAGTACTCAGTCCGGTGTTTCTCAACCCTGAGGGTCCAAGGACCCAAATGATCCGGTTCTAGGGCCCAAATACCAAGAATAGTATGAATTTGGGCCCTAAAACCCTATTGTTTTAGTCCTTGGACCCTTAGGGCAAGAGGAGGGGTTTTAAATCTAGACGACCCATATTTGAGATTGCTGTATCACTGGAACTCTGGGGCCTCGCAAGGCTAAAGATGAAACTAGATGGACCACGTAGTTTTGTGCAAGAAAACAGTATCATCCGCACGACACATAATAAGAGGGATGAATCAGACCCCCCCCCACCTGTAGAACTGCATAACTTCTAGTTTCCATCTCATGTTCTCTGTTATTCTCCAGTTACTTCTCCATTGGTGGCAAGTCTTTAATTCTTCAGGCCCCTGCATCCTAAACCCTACTCATAATTGTAGCTTCAATTTTCCTGTTCATTCCCCTTTAGCCTTTAACCCAATATATTCCTATGTAAGCCCTAAACCCTAAAAAGCCTATGTGCCCCTAGTTAATCCCTACACTCTCCGCATGGCGGCAGTCGTCCATCCTCTTAATGACTATTAATCCTGTCCCTCAAATCCTAAACCCCAAGCACCAAAACCAACCCCCCTTCCTCCAAGATCAAACCCCTAGGAGGATGGGTGAGTGTCAATCTCAGGGGGAGGCGATCACTCGGAGGCTCAAAGCACTCAGGGAGATGGGGTTATAAATCCCCTCACTGGAGTTGGTCACCATTTGACTGCCTATGAGCTTAATCTAACATACTTGCTGCGTTCCCTGAGCTTTCAAGACCTTGCACCCCCAGCACTTAGTGGTAGCTTCCATAAGTGGGCGACCCCAATACAGATTTAGCCCCATGTATGCTTTAATGATTGTCGGGACTCCCGCAAAAGCGGCCTCCAATTTTTGGAGATCCCCAAGTCAGAAAGCCTGACACAACCCTAAACCCAGCTGAGACTCAAATCCCATGTCCAAATGAGCTGTTCTCAAGATTCTGGGCCCCTTCTAGTATTGAAAGTACCAAAATAGGACCTAAACCCTGCACCCTAAACCCTAAACCACTAATTTTGGGAAGTACGCAATGGAGAACCTTACCTCTCCAGGCTCGACTGGACGGCCCTCTCATGGGACGTCCAGCATGGGCGCCCGCCTGTGGAGCCCAATCCTTGCCCTTATGTGCTTGAGAACACGGTTTAGGGTTTAGGGTTTAAGGTTTAGGGTTTAGGGTTTAAGGTTTAGGGTTTAAGGTTTAGAGTTTAAGGTTTAGGGTTTAGGGTTTACCCAGAACCACTTCACCCCATTAAGCCTTGAAAAGCCCTAAATCCTAAACCCCTAAACCCCTTGAAGTCAGCTATGAAGCGTTCCAGAAGTCTCCCTTGTCTTGGTCAATAGTTTCCATTTTCTTTTCCATTATCTTTAGTAGTTTCCATTTGATTTTCCATTATCCTGATTCTAGAAATCCTGCCAGTTGGTCAAAGACCATGTCTGAGCTGCTCAGGGGCAACTTCAGGCCATCATAGCAACAAAGGAAGCCTAGCCACACAATTAGGGTGCAGGGTTTAGGGTTTTAGGGTTTAGGGTTTAGGGTTTTAGGGTTTAGGGTTTTAGGGTTTTAGGGTTTAGGGTTTAGGGTATAGTTTAGGGTTTAGGGCTAGGGTTTAGGGTTCAGGGAATAAGAAGATTTCAGGTACCCCTGAGTCCTACTTAGTCGGTGACAGACACATGGCCGATACAGGGTCGCAACTGTGGGGATTTGTGTTACCAGACTCCTTTTGTATTCTGGGGGTGTTTAAGATCGAGGCTTCCAGATTTTAGGGTGCCGGGTGTAAGGTACTCTTGTTACTATTATTAGCCGTATTATTGCTATTACTGTTGTTCTTGCTCACGGGTTCCCCTAGGGTTTAGGGTTTAGGGACCCCCAATAGTCCCCCCCTTACTTAAGGGGACTTACAGAGAATTCGGTCGGTCGCAATGAGCTTCTGCCGGCATACGGGGCTGAGAAATCGTGAACAGATAAGGGACTTCATCAAAGCAGTCCTAGGTTAGGGTTTAAGGTTTAGTAAGTAAGGGTTTCCCTGAAAAGGATTCCTATCATCCGTTCATAACCTTAGGCCTCCCAAGCCATCCCTATTCTGAGACACCCCGAAGATTGTTGTTTCAGGGTTGTTCTGGAGCTCTTGTGAGGATGAACGCCACTTCGTTTAGCATGTTCTCCGTATAAGATAGTGTACTATAGTATATTCTAATATCTCATACTGTACTAGCCTGAGAAAGGGAGTAAAGTGGAACGCCAAAACAGGGACTCCAACAACATAGTAGGAGTATCATAGGAATAGAAGGAGAAGGGAAATTCCTATCATATTCTTGGGGTTCCCTGCTTTGGGCTCTCCACTTTACCTCTTTTATCCGACATAAACCAAAACATCAGACTTAAATTCTCTATGATGTATGCCCGGTTTATATTCGGATACACTATAACCCCTAAACCCTATACCCTAAACCCTAAACCCCATAACGTATACTACCGTGGCAACCCCAAAGTTGCGCACCTGAGCCGCGCGTACCTATGTACGCACGCGAGTCAGAGTCCCCTGCCCCAAACTGGCATCAAGTAGGGTTTAGGGTACTTGCCTATATGTGTCATTTTCAAAAATAGGGGTAGATTATATGGCTGTGAATCAAAAACATTGGGTTTGTAACAGGCTTCGGCGGCCATTCCGCGACATAGGTTTGTAACAGAATCTCCTGGCTTGCGACAAGCACCTTTGCGACAAGGTTCTTTTGTGGGGCATACCTGCACAAATCATTCGCGACAAATGTATGTAACAACAGGCCGCGACAAAGGGGTATGTAACAGGGGGTGGGGGGGGGGGGGCCGCGACAAAACGGGTTTTGATTCACAGCCATATTACGATACCTGATATTTAGGGGTACCAACAAAGGACCCTAATTTCACTGGTACAGTTTCCCGACAGCCCTCTTCTTGTTTAAGATCCCCAGAATGACTAGATACAGAGGGACCGTAATATAGACCTCAAAATCCTGTTGTCCTTAGTATGGGGACCCCAAAATGGCACCCCTAATTTCGGAAATCCTAGACCCTAAACCCTATACAATCCCTGTACAGCCCCTAAATGTCCCCCTGCATAACCCCTATGATCCTTGTAAAGGTACACCTAATTTTGGGAAACCTCCATATCCTTTAAAGAGGTGGCAAGGCTGGGTTCAGAGTTTAGGCCTTTAGGGTTCAGGGTTTAGGGTATAGGGTTTAGGGTATAGGGTTCAGGGTTTAGGGTCTAGGGATCAGGGTTGAAGGTTTGGGGTTTTGGGCCGCTTAATTCATGCATGACCTGCTTGCTGTAGAGGCCATCAGTCTGACTTGAAGATGCAGATAGCTCAGAATGTAATGCTGATGGAGGACCAGCAGCTCATCTATTCAAACAAGCGGAAATATACAACCTTTATATGTGGACCCTAGACGTAGACCTGAAAACTGAAAACCTCAGTCCTCGAGACCTGGGATGCCAGATCTTGAGCGCTGGATCCCGAACTCTGAGCCTGTGGCGGATTCATGAAAGCAGGTCATCTTCTGGTTCAGAAGCTTGGGTAGGACAGCAAGAACCATTCTTGTGAAAACCCGAGTGTGGAGCCAGAGGGGGGACGCCCTTCTGCGTCCGCCAGCACCATCGAGGGTTTAGTCAGATATGGTGACTGCCTTAAGGCTGGAATTGAGGGCATTTGCTGGCAGACACGTTCCAAACGGCTCATCGTTTGAAAGACAGATTTCTGAAGATTTCTGAGGGCTTTGCATGGATGATCAATGCAGGCTCCTGTACATAGCATGAGTGAAAGCGTATATGGCTGCACCCAGTACTGCCGGCAGTCCTTATCGGTCATTTGTATCATCGGTAGCGGCACCCACAAGAGCAGCATCGTTTCCAGCACCACAAAGCAGCAGGTGCATCAGCTGCGGCATAAGTATGGCACCAGAGAACGCTAGACGACGTTTTGGGATAGAGTTTCCTTTGCCCAATACTGTGTAACTGGGAACCTGGTCCTGAATAATTTTGGGTGCCTGCGACGTACCACCCAGAAAGAGCACGAAAAGCGAAAGGCGGCCGGAAAGTGTTGGGAGTGCTGTGGTATACGCCGAGAAGGGATCAGCATGTTACACTGGCGTGCTACATGCCCTTGTGTATATACCACAAGAGCCCGCGTCAATCGTGTAAAGAACGCACTGCGGGAACAGCACATGCTGCAAACTGCTGTGTACCTGGACCTTGGATGTCCGTCCTTATTGGGGGTAATGTCCCATAGATTTGTAGGGGACACCCCCAAAACGGTAGGACATGCAGGGCCCAGGTATTGACTGCCTCGCAACATGTTCTTGAGCAGGGTGTGGTTCCTGGAGCTGGCGTGCGTTTACAGTGCTATGTACTATGTACCCTTCTCCCATGCACCTCGAGCTCTCGGAAAATGGAAGGTATCATATTACAATGCTACTACAATACTTTATTACTATACTAATAGATTAGTAATTAATAGATTAGTAATATTTTCGTATATTGTTTCACTTTCATGTTACGATCGGGTTATTCTCATCGAGAAGCCTGACACTGGTGATTAGTAGGGCATAAGGGAATACAGTATTCAGGGTTTAAGGTTTAGGGTTGAACGTTAGTAGGTGAAAAGGTATAGTATAAACGGTTTAGGGTTGAGGATTGAGGGTTAGTCGGGAATAAGGGCATATGTTATGCAGGGTTATGAATGGAATATATTCCCTTATTGCCTACTAGGCACCAGTAAGTATTGCATCCGCGACTTGTCAGTCATGCACACTGACACACCTGCTAGGGCAACGGTTCAGAGGATTTTTGTCGAGACCTCACATTTTTTCAAACCCTGAACCCCTAAACCCCTGAATCCGAAACCCTCAGAGTCTACATTAAATCCTGGAACCCTAAACCCTGGCCATTCCAAACACCGGAGACATGATTTACAATGGCCGTTCGTAAGATTTCACCCGGCAGCCTAACAGGTGTGAGATCCAACCATGGCCGTTTCCTTGCAGTTGTGGACTTCCACGCAGTGAATAGGCATATCCCTTTTCTTCTGGGAACAGACAGCCAACTTCTCATGCCGCATGCTTCGGCACTAGAGCCGTGAAATCGCGTGCCATGGGCAGAATACGCTAACATGGCCGAGTCCGAATTGGCATCGGTACTGAATCGGCGGCGTCAAGAGGTGGAAACGAAAGGTCTGCTTTTTACCAAGGACCGTTCAGGCCATGCAGATGCAGTTTGGAATGAGCGAACTGACTCCCAGTGGCTGGGTCGATGTTAAGGATTGGGGGCTGAGCCCGACCACTGGTGCAACGTCCCCAAGTGAAAACAAACAGAAACCGACAAGAGCCCCTAGTATTAGGTAGCATGGTAGTAGGTACTATGGTAATAGGTAGTCATGTCTGTTTGTAGGTGGTATGATCATGTTATCGCAGTACGTAGAGTAGGTAGAGTCGGTAGCATGGTAGTAAATAGTGTGCTGGTGGTGGTGGTGGTGGT
>CAJNIZ010046712.1:15107-33357 GCA_905231905.1 Symbiodinium pilosum
GGAAACTTTGGTTTAGGGTTTAGGGGTTTAGGGTTTATAGGGGTTTAGGTTCAATACTGCCCCCCCTCAGTAACAGTTGGATAATTTTTTATGATATGGTTCTATATAGCCCTTAACAGGACCCTTAATTAATATAGACTGTTGCTGGGTGAGGGCAGTACCCAAGGGAAACTTAATATGTACCATAGTCTAGGCTCCGTAAAGGGGGCTTATATGTGGGATTATGAAGGGGAGTATTCTAAATTACAGGGGTTCTTAAGGGGATGCTTGGAATTGAGAGTATGTCTCATGTAGGGTTTAGGGTTTGGGGTATAACTTGCTAGCTGCGGCTCATCATGAGTTTTGCTTCTGTTGCGTATACCGAAGAAGACGCAACTCCTGAGAAATCCTCAGGTGAGAAGCCGTTCTGGTTCTGCCAATGAGCTCGATGGAGCAAAACTTGACAGCAGGGCTGGCTTGGCGGCGGAAACTGGTGCAGTGGCCAGCAGCATCGCCAAGTTTCAGGAGAGGAAATCGCCAAGCCCTGCACCCAAGGCAGAGGCCCGTTCGTGCAGACCTGGCTCTGTGGATTCTCCCAGCGAAGCTAGGCCACAGGATGCAGAAATGCCAACCCCCGACGTGCCGTCTGCTCCAGCTGCCAATGATGCCATCAAGACGGCTGATGCCCAGGGAGCGCAGGCTGCAAGTACTCCGAGTACGGCAAGCAAAGTGCCAAGCCTCCCCTTGAACAGCAGAAGCAGAAGCGGAAGCACGGCCGCAAAGCCCGCTGTGAAGCCAGCTTGTAAGCCCAAGCCGGCAAGCAACTGGGTTGCTATCAAGGAATTTGAAATGAGTTACCATACTGGGTGTATATATATATATATTTATATAGATATAGTAACTAATATGGCTTCCCCAATATGGTCTCTTAAATTGAGTTCCCTAACCCTAAACCCTATATTATACCCCAATATAAGAACTTTGTTTAAAGTTCCTTAACAGCAGCCCAGGCAAGCCCCTCTGCAAGCCGAAGCCGAAACCTGCAGCAAGCACCGGAAGTCCTCAAGGAACCTGGCTCTTTGTTGGCTCAAACTTCGCAAAAAGGTGGTTTTCAGAAGTTTGGTGTGAGCTGTAGTCTAAACTACTTCAAAGGGGTTATGAAGGGGATATAGGGGAGAATTATAGGGTTTAGGTTGCTGGTTCATTTTTTTGAATACAAGCGTGTACCATTCAATCTAGGGTTTAGGCTTTAGAGTTCAGGTTTGAGATCCCCTCCCCCTAATACTAAACCATTGTGGTACCCCCAAGAGGTTATATAGGGGGATAAGTCGGGGCTGCATAGGGATATGTTAGGGTTTAGGGTTTCCAGATTTTTGGGCTACTTTTTTTGGGAGTCCCTGAATAAGGCTTATCGTATTTGGGGGTCTGTATTGGGGTCCCCCTATTTTAGAAAACTACCATATAAGCGATAAGCAAGTATACTCCTGCAAGCGAAGCTGAAATCAAGATCTCATCTGCACCAGAGCCCCCGATCGGGGCCTATCTCATTCTTTGGGGATCATGTTGAGGCTTATGCTTTGGGGTTCACGGTTTAGGATTTAGGGTTTGGGTTTAGGGTTTTAGGGTTTAGGGGTTAAGGGTTTAGGTGCCATGTGGGGGTTGAGGGTTGAGGGCAAATCCCTACACCCTACACATCCCTATACAACAAACCCCGCATCCCAGACCTCAACCCCCCAAAGCGGATCCCGAACCTTGGAGCCCAAATCCCAAGCTCTGAAACCTGAGACCCTGGGTCTATATTATATATATATGTGTTTACTGCCAGTAATCAGATACTTGTGGTAAACTGCACCCCTATACCCCGCACCTCCCTGAGCCAAGCACTCCCCAGGAAGCAGTCCCGGTGCCGCGGAAGCCCCGCAGAAGGAGCCGCCCAGGATCGTCCCGCAGCTCCCAAGCCCTGCTGTTGACAAGGCCTGCAGGCTGAGGTTTCCGGGTTTAGGATCTAGGGTTTAGGATCTAGGGTTTAGGGTTTAGGATTTAGGGTTTAGGGTTTAGGGTTTAGGGTTTAGGGTTTAGGATTTAGGGTTTAGGACACTTTTTTATCCCCCAATAATGCAGAGTTATCCCCCAATAATGGAGAGTCAAATGGAAAAGACAATGGAAAATGACGATTATGTAGGACTTAGGGTTTAGGGTTTAGGATTGAAATGAGGGTCCAAGGTATACCCTACACCTGAAGTGAGCTATAACTTGTCTAAACTCCTAGCATCCCCCTTAGTAACCCCTATAATACTCCAGTACATAATCCCCTATAATCCTCCTTAATAAGCTCTACAATACTCCCCTACATAATCCCCTGTATAATCCCTTGAAAACCCTTTGTAAGGAGTTGAGACTATAGCTCAAATGGTTTGGGGTTCAGGGGTCGACCCTTAGCCTTACAAATCCTGGGCATCACGGTTTAGGGTTTAGGGTTTAGGGCGAATCCTCAAGTCCTTCTCCCCCAAGCCTCGAATACCCAAAACTGAAATCGAGCACTATAAGCCCAAAACTGCACCCTCAAACTATACACCCAAAACTGATGGATCCAGCATCCCTCATCCCAAAACCCTACACCCCCAAATGGTCGTTTCCATAATCAGAGAACCCACTATGGACCAAAAGGCTATAATCCTTGGAAGCTCCCAAATCCTGAGCTCTGAGCCCTAGACCCTAAAATCCTCGACTCAAAAGGAACTTTCTTGGGCCAGGTAGCTTCGCCGAGGTCTCCCGCCTCAGAAAGCAGCGTTGCAACGGCCGGGGCTCCTGATCATCTGATTGGGTGGTAAGCTTACTTATAGGGTTTAGGGTTTAGGATCACTGTGAGTTAGTAGGGAATAAGGGTATATATATATATGCGCATACACGTAGGATTTAGGGTTAAGGTTTTAGGTGTGGAACAAGGGAATATATCATATAGGGGTTCTATTCTTCCCTACTTACCGGCAGCAAGTCTAGGGTTCATGGGTTTAGGGCTTAGGGTTCGTGATTTAGGATGGAGGGTTTGTGGCCGAACTCTTATGGTTTGCCTTTTAGCCTTACGATGGAGTAAGGGGCTTATACCCTAAACCCTAAACCCTTCCTTTCGGGTTTATGGTATATGGCCTGGTGCTTGGGTTTCGCGATTCGTGCTTTGCCTTGGAGTTCAACATTGAAGCGACTCCGGTTGGTACTGTTGATATTAAAAATCCTTCATGACCTTAGTATATACTATAGTCTCATAATTCCCACTATATAGGGGATTTAGGGTTGTGCAGGATATGACCCTAGACCCACAACCCTAAGGAGACTTAGGGTCATGCAGGATTTTCAGTATCCACCGTAGCAGCGCTGCTTCTGCGATCTAACCTGTGACGAGCAGCAGATCGCCCACATCCCTGCAAGAAAATTCAGAGTACCTTTAAAGGACTAGAGGGGATTATATAGAGGGATATATAGGTGCCATATAGGTGTATAAAGGCTTTAGGGTTTATGGTTTAGGGTTGGTGGACACCCAGTAATGGAAAACCAAATGGAAAAGAACATGGAACATGAGATGGAAACTGGGAGTATAAAGGGGTTAGTCGGGATGACTTTGCTGGGAAGTCACTCTCTCAAACTTCCGCCATCGCAGTTTGTTGCTGTATGGATATCTTTCGGAAGCCGCCCCCTGAGGTAACAGCTTCCACGAGAAATCAGTTATATAATCAGTATATAACCCCTATATACTATAGCAGTTTCCATTTTCTTTTCCATTTCATAATTGCAAGAAACCAGCATAGGCCATTTATGCCCGGAAGAGGTGAGATCTGACGGCTACTGCGTAACAGCTGCAAAGTTGGAAGTTGGGGGTTTGCGGGATAGGGTTTAGGGTTTGGGATTTTGGGGTTCTCAACATCTTGGGTGCGGAAGGTTGAGGCTTAGGGATCACAGGGATGAAGCTGCTGTATTTTGAAATACAGATCTTGTTGGTGGAGGAAATCTTGCACAACCGCAAGATTTCCTCCAGACTGAGGCAAATGTGGGCATTTCGAAAAGCCAGATTTCCCAAACCCCAAAGTACTGAAAAAAGGTCGTTGCG
Source organism: Symbiodinium pilosum (assembly GCA_905231905.1). Lineage (NCBI taxonomy): Eukaryota > Dinophyceae > Suessiales > Symbiodiniaceae > Symbiodinium > Symbiodinium pilosum. The sequence continues at coordinate 19,189 of CAJNIZ010046712.1, forward strand.
CCCAGTAATTACGTTAGCGCGATGGGGATGGTTGGGGTGTTTCTATATGGGCTGTTTCATGGCTGTGTGGTTACACTGTGTAGAAATTTACTTACCAAGACTTGCCAAGTTCCCCCGACCTTGCAAACGAGGATCCCTAGACCTGGAGAAAGGGGCCAGGCGCATGTGGCTATTTCCGGCTTTCCGTACATACACCTCAAACTATAGAGTCCTATACATATAAGAACTCCAAGAAGATCCATAGCTTTAAGAACACCATCTCTATCTGCTTCTTGTGGGCCATGCTAGCTTCAAGGCAAGCACCATCAGCTGTGACGTCGGTGGCTCAGATTTTTGGGTTTACCGGGGGTGTGGGGTTTATGGTTTGCTTTGCACGCGTGCTTTGAATCATTGTTTCTGCATTGTTTCTGCTTCTGCAGATGCTGACACGCTGTCTGAGACTTGACTTTTGGGCTTCGGTGCTCTAGGTTTAAGCCAGTGAGTTCAGCCATTAGCAAGCGATGAGGTTGACACCTTCAACATAGGGGTCCTTGACCTGGGCCCCAAACGCTATAATACCGTTCCCCCCAATATGAAACCCCTCCACCCTCCTAATATTGAATATTCTCATAATGGTATAGTATAATATGATGGGAGTATTTGATTTTAGGGGGGGGTGGGGGGATTAATATAACGGCGAGGGGATTAATCCCGTGTCACAGGGGTTATAAAGAGACTTCCGGCATGGGAAACCCTGTCGCTGACAGCTGTTTGTTGGACTTGCTTTCTGGATCTTATATACCTACTAACTACCTTATACCTTATACGGGTAGGTCCCAAAATTAGGGTCCCATTTTGGTACCCCTAGATAATATAAAGTATACCCAAAATTGGCCCATGATTTTGAGAACAACCCATATGTACCCTTGAGGGTCCCTGGAATTCCTAAACGGCCTAATGGCCCCGATTAGGGGTCCATACTTCTCACCTAAGGCCATAACCATGCCTGCCATCAAAGGTCTTTCTGGGACATTTGGGTGGTTGGCAGAATTTTGGTCCCTTTTTGGGTCCCTAGTATAATACGGCACCTAATACTTAGGGTACCCAAAAAGGGACCATAATTTTGACAACCACATGTTTGCTTTTCCAGTCTTGGTAAAGACAGCGCCATCATTCCGAGGGTCTAGACCAATTGAAGTCATGCTCAAGTAGGTCCGTCAAGAACATTACAAGTGCATTTGTGCTGCAGCTGTTCTATGCCGAGAACCCTGCACCCAAACTAATCCCCCCCAATCCACAAGACAAGCTTCGCGCGTCGGAGGGCGACTTTGAGGCAATACAGTTCTATTATATTGTAGTTTCCATAAACAGGGCGCCCAAGTATGGTCCCCAGTATGTCCTAAAAATGTGGACTTCCACAAACGGCCCCCCCCCCCAGATTTTCGGAAGCCCCCCTATTTGGGGGGGGAAGACCTATGATCGGAGATGTGGGGATGTAGTGTAATATGTGGGGGAAGGGAGTACTCGCACAAAACCCTAAACCCCAAACCCATGCTGGGAGCCTGAAGCTCTGTCTCCATGAGCGAGAGCTCAAGCAATGACGCTGCCGCCCTTGCCAAAGCAATTGCAGACATTGCGCAGGCGGGTGAGCGCATTTCGTTGTTTGGGGAAAGTCTAGGAGTTGTGTTCGGATCACATGGAAATTACTATGAAGAGCAAGACAGCATCATCATCTGTGATCCTTATGATAAGGACTCCCAAAAGGCATAATCGTCTGTGATCCTTATTACAAGAACTTCCAAAAAGTATAGTCATCTGTGATCCTACAAGGACTCCCAATTAAGCTGGAGCATGTCCGCGGATGCTGGCATCTATGATTTAGGGTTCAACTAGGGTTTAGGGAAATGGAAGCTGCTATTTAGGATGCTAGGGTTTGGAGATCCGGGTCAGCGTTTAGGGCTTAAGGTTCAGCGATCAGGGTTATAGCAAACGCCATAGGTTTGCCATGCTGACTTAGCATGAGTCATGGGAATCCAATACCCTCACGCCCCAGAGCCATGCCACATTCTCGACCTTGATTGATGATTTCTTTACTGCCCTTTACTGCCCGAACTGAACAGAAAGAGAGCAAGATCCCATAGACTTGCTACCCGCAACCCCCAAACATTCCTTGAAGCCCCCAAGTGGCAAGGAGGATCCAGTTGGAGCAGCAAGCCTTTTCGGACGGCCTGCTGACGGATCGCTGTCGCTGTTGGCTACAACTGACCGTATCAGAGAGGCACATGACACATGGGCATAGAGCAACTAGAAAGGTTGGAATATACCCCCCCCCCCTACTGAGAGGCTTCCTTATGACGAAGCCGGGGAGTCGAAATATTTCTACAGCTTTCCATTTGATTCTCCATTATTGGGGTAATATCCCTGAACCCTAAACCTTAATCCCCATATAATTATATCCCCCCATATTTAAAGTATCTGATAGCCCTAAACCCTGTAATATAACTTCTACAGCCGCAATGCATCCACAGCTCCACAGCTCGGTTGCTCCTTCTGCTTCGCGGTCCTAAACCCTAAACCCTAAACGGTTGGGTTTAGGGTTTTAGAGTTTTAGGGTTTAGGGTTTAGGGTTTAGGGTTCAGGGTTTAGGGTGGGATTTTGGGTATTGGCAAGGTGGCTCCGCGGTCAGTGGCGGATTTCATCGCGGAGTGCGACGACTTCGACGTTCCTTGGGATAAGCTGGCAGTACATTTGAACCATAGTCTACTGTATCCCCCCTTAACAGACCCAGTACTACTGCCTTAGAAAATCCCCTCTATAACCCACCTTTAAGGAGTTTAGATTCTAGCTCATATAACCCGAATCCCTATTAACTACCCTATAACCCTAGTTTCCATTTCATTTTCCATTGTCTTTTCCATTTGATTCTCCATTTTTGGGGGAATTACCCCTAAACCCTAAACATTTAGCCGCACATTGTCTTGAACCCTAAAGAATACTTGCCCAGGTGGATGTTACGCTGAATGTGGCCGTGGTGGGTAGCAGTTTGGCTGGAAAGAGCTGCTTACTTCAGCGCTTCGCCAAGGCCATTCTTTTTCCAGGCAGATCAGGATTTTGGGTTCGGGTTAAGGGTAGGACTGATAAACCCCCTCGCCTTAATAGGGATCCTAATATTATGTGCTTTGGACAGCCTGTGCGAATGTGGCTGGTGGTCTCTTATGCGGCGCCTATGTGGCCCCATCACGGCCCTTGCAAATTTTGCCAACCTCGACAACTACGCTGTAGACTCCCCCCATGAAAGAGAGATCCGTCTGTATACAGAGACCCCCAAACTTAGAAAAGCTTAATTTGAAACGCTGAACCAGTACCAATATTATGGTCCTTGGCTCCTTGTATGATGATAGTATAGCGTACCGCAAGGAGACCTGAACATGTTGTTCTGTGTGTCGGCCCCTACATGACACAATCCCTTAGAAGTAATCCCCTACATAGACCCAATTTCCACTTGTTTGAAGTTTCTTGTCGATTTGATTTTTCATTATTGCCCATTATGTAGGCCCCTGCATCATTTTCAAATTGAGCCTTAATCATAAGCACCCCAGATACTGTAGTATTATGTGACAGGTGTGATATTCATTAAAAAGGGGTAAGGGTTTCTAAGTGCGGGGAGCAGATTAGCTCAGAAACGCTTTCCACAGGACTCCTTCGATGGCGAGTTACTGGAGCCGCACTTAGCACTGTTTATGTGCCACGCAAGTTAAAGTAAAAGAAGCGATCTTAAATGTACCTTTTGCTGGGTTGCTGTTAGGGAGCAGCTACTATAATAAGGAAACCCCATTAATTACACGATATATCCATAATATGATAATTCAGATGTATGGCAGCTGATTGTTACTGGTTTCAGCTTTAGACCTCGGTTTCGGAAAACGTCCCCACATCTTTTAGGTCAGGTGGACCCGCACCCTGTAAGAGTGGTATAATAGGAATATAAAAGGATTCTAACATAGTTACCATTAGCCTTATATAGTGACCATTACAGGTAATATAAACGGACCCTAATCTAGTTACAATTATCGTTTGTAGTGACTATTACAGGGTGAGGGGTCCGCTGAACACCCTAAACCCTAAACTGAACACATCTTCCAGGTACAAGCGTACTTTGGTCACGAGCTTTCTTGAGAAACGGCATCACTTCCGGGAAGCCGAGATTGACTTTCACCTCTGGGACACGCCAGGCGCAAGACCAGAAGTAGAGGTTAAATTAGTGCCTACTTGGAGGGTCGGGGGGCTTAGTAAGTGGGTTAATAATGGGATAACTAGGGTTATTATCTGGAGGCTTGAAGGTAAGGAGTGAGAGGTTAGGAGGACCCCACCCCCAGCCTGTAATAGTGGTATACTAGGAATATGTAGGGTGTAGGGTTTTTAGGGTTATACCAGGAATATAATAGGCCCCAAATAATCCTTATCATCCCGTATAGTCACTATTATTGGATGGGGGGTCCACCTAAAGTAGAGGCTTCCGGGGGTTTAGGGAAGCGGCGGAGTGTAGCCATAGCCTTCCCTCAGTATCTCCACTTTTGGTAATATACCCCCAAAAGAATGCAACATATGGCGTGTCTCTGCGTATCTATCTATATATATATATATGTATATACGTATACACCTTTTTTTGGGGGGTAGGGGTGTGGGGGGGGTGCCAGTATACATGCAAAGCGCTTGTGTGTGAGACCTTCACTACATTACCACCCTAAACCCTGAACCCTAAACCCTAGCCCTCGCAAATTTGAGAAGTCCTGGAGGATGCCACCCAAGATTTGACAGGTGAAGATGATCCTCGCAGATTGGCAGAAAGTTGTTGCAAAAGGACGAAGGCCTTTGGGATCCTTTCAGCGGTATTTGAGCTATAGTCTAAACTCCTTAAAGGGGGTTATATAGGGGATTATAGATGGGAGTTTTATAGGGGTTATTAAGGGGGATACTAGGAGTTTAGACTATAGCTCATTTGGGTTCAGGGTTTAGAGATTATGGTTTTGGGTTAGGGCTAGGTTCTTGGGTCCTGAGTGGCGGGTTTTGATGCAGGGCTTTGCAAGGGAAGGAGAGGACTTTGCGAAGACTAGCGTTTGAACTTATAGGGGTGTAGCAAGCGTTTTCCTCAGAACGCCCCACCGCACCTTCTTACAATTCTTATCCATCAACGGGCTTACAACATCCAGCTACAGAATCCTTCTCAGATCATATGGGGCTTGTGGCTACTAGCTTTGTTCTTCGCACCTACAATCATCCCCATATAGACCCCCCAAAATGCTTATATCAGCTCCATATTATCAGAACTTATACCGAAGCCTTGTGGAAGGCATGCATCATAAGGATCCCACTGTAGCCACATGATAGTTATATAGTTTTGTTTTTGGGGACGAGGCTGAGGAGAATCTTTTGAGTACTAAAGCCCGAAGCCTCTAAACCATAGACCCTAAATCCTAAACCCTGAACCCTAGACCCTAAGGCCTAAGCCCTGAACCCTAGACCCTGAAGGCGTGCATCATAGCTTTCTCCGCTGCAGACCCGCAGTCCCTCGAAGCCGCAGTGCCTGGGTCCTTGCCATTCAGATTTTACTCTTACAATCCCCCTTAAGTAGATCGAATATGGCTTTGGGTATATTGAAATAAGATCCCCATATACCCCATATTCACTATAAGGTTCCGGGTTAATATTAGGGGTCATAAAGGGTTTTTATCGGGATCGTGGAAAAGAACATGGAAACTATTATAATAATAGGGAGGATTCCCCAGATCAGGGAGGTCATGTAGGGGTCATATAGGGATAGATCAGGATATATACGGTTTAAGGTCCAGGGCTAAAGGCTTCCAAAAAATATGCATTTTTTAGAAGTCCCTAGAATAAGCATTGCGGAATGGTGTTTATATTGAGCCATTGAGTTACGGAAGACCCCAGGGCTGTTTTGGGCATACCAGGGGGAATTCTAAACCTATACTCCCCTAGTATATAGACCTCCCCGGCCTGCTTTAATAATAACTATCCCACCCATTATATAATGGTCCGGTACTATGTTTTGGGTGTTCCTTATTAGGCGGGGCTTCAGTACTGGGGAGGGGATGATCAGGGCCTCTCTTCGTTCACGTTGGTGGTCTCTTTACCTGTTACCTACACAGCGTGTATCCCCTTCAAAACATAAATCTCACGTAGAGAGACCACGAACCTATCTAGCCTCTAAACTCTAAAACCAAGGTGAGAGAACGATCAGGTTATAAGTTACAAGTACAATTACTAAGTAGGTTATGCTTGATCTGGACCCCACTATGGAAATATTCCTGGCTATAATTTTGCTTTTCCATGGTGCAGAACCCCTACATATTCCTTAACAACTCATAAGGCTGTCATTCTCATGCCAGCCCTCAATACATCCTCCCTAAACCCAATAAAAGCCCTAAACCCCATCCAGTCTACGCAAGGAGTTATGGGTGGTGATGCTGAGGGAGCTCTGTGGCCCCGGCCTGGTGTTGGCTCTGGCACAATGCAGCTCAAATCTTCTAATAGGGTTTAGGGTTTAGGGTGTAGGTTTCAGGGGTTAGGGTCCCATGACATAGAGGATTGCTTGTATACCCCAATATGCAAGGATACTTAGGAACCCCCCAAATTTAACAACGGACCTGTGTTTTTTTTCGGAAGCCTGCATGAAAGTAGGGTTTTAGGGTTTAGGTTTCAGGGCCTAGGAATTTTCTTGACGGAAGCGACATTAGGGTCAAGGGAGCTATGTCCGTCTTCTGATGGTTTAGGACTTAAAGCTTTACGGGTTGGCGCGTTTTGGGGTTTAGGGTTTAGGGTTTAGGGTTGTTCTGATTTCCGTCTCAAAAGTAGAGCACACGTTTAGGGGATCTTGGGGACTTTGGAGCTAGAGAATGCAGTGTAGCACCATGTAAACCCGGCAACCATTCGCCCAAACTTGTTGGGGATATATGGGGAGACATAGGGTATGTGAGGTTTAGGAATCCCTCAACTTTTTACTTTAGACCCTGATTTTTTGGGCACTATTCAGGGTGCCTCACCTAAACCCTATAGTAGTTTCCATTTTCTTTTCCATTATCCCAATATACCCCCGATATATACGGAACCCTAGAGTGGAGGCAAGTCTGATTTGACCAACTCTGTCGGCCTCGCTACGCAGAGCGCGGCTGATTCCTTGGCCGCTAAGCCGGGCACTCAGCGGGACATGCAGCGATAAATGGATTGTTCTCTGAATTATGGCCCCTTTTGTCAACAGATTATACTATGGCACCTAGTATTTAGGGGTGACAAAATGGGACCCTGAGTTTCGTTTCTGGTGTCCACAAACGAGGGCTCCACAATTTTGATGTTCCGTTGGTGTTTTTATACAAGTCGCAGGTTGATTGGGACTAATAGCTTTCCTCAGATACTATAAACACACTTCCTTTTTCTCTGCTATTGAATGCGGTCCTCAAATTGTAGGGGTTCATAGAAGGAACACGTGTAATTTCAGGGGGGTAGCCGCATGGAAAAGACCGTGCATGACCTTACGTATGCTATTGTCGCAAACTTCCTAGGGTTCAGGCATGTAACATAGAAGCCTAAAGAACTCCATATATTTGGCCCTTGGAACCCTATACAGGTATGCATAATAGACCTCGAGACCTTTTCAAATTCAATGGGCACCTACACTAGGATCATGCAGAATTTGCCCATCAGCAGTATGAGGGGAGAAACAAGAGTTCGACAACCCCAGCCCTCAAATCCGGCCTATACAAAGAGAAATGTGATAGTCATTTGGTTCTTACTTTAAGGGGCTGCTGTAACCTACATCGCCATAATCTCTGCGTGTCCCCTTCTATTAATGGCCGAGTGGATAACCTGTAGTTTTGGGGTATAGTCCTCATAATATGTGCTATGGCCTAAACTCCTAGTATCCCACTTAACAACCCATAGAATACTCTATTTTTAGATCCCTATATAACCCCCTCTAAGGAGTTCTGACTTTCGCTCATATAATGCATCGGCTGACATGTTCTTGGCCGGGAAGCTCAGACCCCAAAAGGCACCTGCCGTCAACCACAAGCCATCCTCCTGCTGCAGCCCGAAGCCCAAAACCTAAAATCCTGAACCCCAGAACCCTAGATCCTAAACCCAAACCCAAAGCCCTAAACCCTGAATCCTAAACCCAAACCATAGACCTCAAATCCTAAGCCCAAACCTTTAACAGTGTTGCATATGGCTGTCAGGCTGGGAATTCGCATGTTCGCCACAAGCGCGAGCGCCCTGGCTGAAGGGGGCCGTTTCACGAAATCAGAACATGATATGTCAGGCATGTACAGGTTTCAGAATTACTTGGATGAGACTTTCTCAAGATCCTCCATGCCAATCCTCAACAAGGATCTCATAAATTCTACCTGGGGAGCCTAGGGGGGCCCTGTTTTGAGAAGCGCCTACGTAATGCATGCGCAATCATACCCTGGCAAAGGCACTGGCGACGTGCATGACATCTTTGACTATCTCGCCCAGGAGAGCTTTTGAGCTTGTGCTGCTGTTGGAGGGGTGTGGTGTGGTTCGGCCTGTTTGCGCTTGCGGGGACGCGGGGGGTGGGGCTGGGGGCGTGACAGCGGCTGCGGTGGCAGTGGCGGCGGTGGTGGTGGTAGTCCAGCTTGGTTGGCTTACAGTATGAACGTTCTTCAACCAGATAGGCACCTCTGAGCTGTTCCATATGAGGCTCTCTCTATACTCTGTAGTTAATCCCCCAAGCCCAAAACTCGAAAGCTTGTGGCCCAAACCTTACACCATGAAACCGCAAACTCCGTCTTCCATCTTTGCCTCCAGAGGGTATGGTTGCACGAACCAGCAGGCCCGGGTGGGTATAGGTTCGGAGTTCAGGGTAAAGGGTTCCGAGTGTGGGGCACAGGCTATTCAGGTTTAGTGGAGATGCACCTTCCAAAGAAAGAACCCATCCTCAAGCCATGCAATCCCTATGCACTCCGTATGCCCCTGTAATCCCTGTAGTGCTATGTAGTTGTCCACATCAAGCTCAAACGGGGGCGCGCGCGCCCGCGCGGGGGTGTGTGTGTGTGTATATACATATATGTATATATATATATATATACACGCACATGTTATATATATATATACATATATACACGTGTAGTTCTGCGTGGATATGCCCACACCCTGAGCCCAAATAATCCCCAAATGTCCCGTACCTTTGTGCCCATAAGAGGAGCTCATGCTGAAGGCGTCAGATGCCGAAGAACGACTCCGAAACGGGGAGTCTTTCCAAGGAGTTCAGTGGCTCGGTGGGTGTATAGTGTATAGTTTGGGGTCCGGGGTCCTAAGATCCTCACGCATGTCATCTGATTCAAAATGACCTCAACGCTAGACCCATATCTTCTCCTTGTTTCCTAGTGTTCCAAGGTGCCAATTTGGAGAACCTTACTAGTAGTTTCCATTGTCTTTTCCATAAGCCTAATATACACCTATGCGACCCTATAACTAATAGTTTTCATGTTCTTTTCCAGGAACATTATCCCCATATTATCTCAATTTTATCCCAATATACATCCATTCCTATACCTTGCTTTATACCAGGAGGATTCAAAGGACGATGAGGAGATCTGAAGTTGTCCTCAAGAGGTCTCGTCAGCACAAGGTACTGTAGGGGACACTAGGGGACACATGTTCCCAAAAAGACTCGGCCAGGGATCTTAGTGGCATTTTCTGAGTAGTACTCCCGCATTCAGAGTACTGGGCTGTGTGGCAGGTCCTGAACACAGCCATAGCCTCTGGCTACGACTCTCCATGGCCTATGCTTAGTCTAAGGGTGCCTGGTTTTGTTGTCTTTTTAGGGCAGATGCTGGTGTAGCAATGAGCCAGCAACCAATGTACTCAAACACAGCCGTTGTTCACCCTCAGACTTCGGTATCCTTACCTTGCTCGGCGGGCCTAAAGTACTGCGGTGTACATGTGTACATATGAGGGATGATAACAAACCCCGTAATCAGGTTAAAGAGGGAGCCCGTCCTTGATTCAAAACCTTGTAAAACGATAAGGGTAAAAATGAACGATAACGGCGAAACCTTGTAAAACGATAANNAAATGGGTGGGGGGTTTTCATCACCCCTCATATATAGATACGGTAGTTTCCCAAAATGGGAGGGCACCAATATAGATCCCGAATACTATGATCCTTCTTAGGACCCCGAAAGAAAAAAAAAAACATATACATCCCCATATATATATATATATATACCTTGGCTCAGTGTCCAGTTTACTCGAGGTAGGCCCCAAGAGCAGGCTACGTCCTTGTCATGCCCACCTCGGGAAACACATCCTGTGTTTCAGACCAGCTTAGGACAGCAGGTAATGCCCTGCCCCTCCGAGTTAGCTTCATGTTAATATTACCTGGACCCCCAATGTATGTAGAATAACGGCCCTGTTATTTTAGAGGGTTTCGTGCCGTTGTTTTACCAACTTCTGGCATCCAGTTAGTTATAGCAGCTTTTATAGTAATGGTAGTTCTATTTGCGACGCTAGTAGTTATATAACTGCAGACAAGGGGGGCGCCACAAGCGGGCCTTTCGGATGCAGCCTCTTCTTCTCTCTCGTTTATTGTCTTTACATGCAGAAGCCCATTTCCCAGACACGTCTCCCTCACTTGTTCTACTTGCATAAGCCACCGGTCGGGATTTCATTCATAGGGCAAGGTACTGCACATTTCCTTGTTCCAACGTGGCTATTCGAGAAGCGTCGGCTGCCTTCTGGGATACTTGAAGCGCATATAGTCCCCCTTAAGTAGATAGAATATGGGGGATATGGGGATCTTATGATCATAAACCCCAAGCCATATTCTATCTACTTAAGGGCGACTATACGTGTTGTGGTTCGGCAGAAGCTTCTGAGCAATCGAATGAAGTTCATCTTGCTGGGCTCGCTCAGTACTCACCTCCTCCTAACTTTACTGGTTCGAAGTTGGGAAGAGGGGAATATGTTATACGGGGGCTATATATTCCATTATTCCCCACTAAGAATCAGCAAGTAACACAGCCCCCAAATCTCTGATAATCAACATTCTTCCATTGTTTCAATGCGATGAGCTGGACATTGTCCATATTCGAACAGTGCGGAGCCTCAGTGTTTGTGTAAGCAGGCTTGCATTACTCCTTTGGACTAAGCTTGGACCTTGGACCCTTAACCGTTTGGGATTCCCGTATACTCCTGTTATAGCTACCTAAGGGGTAACCTTTAGTAGGTGTCCTAAGTGCCGCGCAGATCACTGGGAGTTGTTCGGAGCGGCTTCTCGTAGGCGAGCAAATCCAATTTGTTCGTGTAGCCCGTACATCGCTCTCCTTATGCGTAGGCAGCCCGCCTAGTACTCACCGTAGGCTACAGGGGTTCTCGTTAAGGGCCCCTAGATATTGGTGGCAGGGATCTGAGCCTCAGCCCTGAACCCTCTCAGGTGGGTTGACTCGATACCCGGCAGCTCTGCGTGGACTGAGCGGGTGGACGCGGCGAGCGCCACTCACCAAACGCTGGCAATTGCAGAAGCAAAAAGAGGTCTTGCCGAGCCGCTCACATTTGCCAGCAGGACCCCCCTGCATGATCCCCCGATCTTTCAAATGGTCTTCTAGGTGATGGTCGCCTGTGCTCTTGGGACCTAGGGTTTGGGATGTGGGAACCATCAAGAGAAGGAAATTGATGCAGGGACCGAATATAATCATAGGAATCCAGGCCCGTGCTGTATTTGTGCCTGTATTTGCTCGAGGAATCTCCCACATGCTGCGCTTTCTTTCACGGTGAGCCCTAAAGGCCACCTCACCTTGAACGCTCCCATATTCTAGACTCGCATTCATTCATAGTCTTTACAAGTTGTGGATAGTTGTGGATTCTTTTTAATGGGTTAAGTTAAGGGAATTGGTTAAGGGAGTCCATGTTGTGGTAGAAGGCAAGCGCAAGAAACTCCGATATCCTAAGCCTAAATGGTAAACACTGAAGCCTTTACCCGAAGCCCTAGACCCAACACCTTGCCCCAAGCATGAAACCCCAAACCTCCTCAAATGTGGCACAAGGCACCCGCCCCCTCGCAACAGCCACCTCCACCCAAGAGCATCTTGGCAGGGATATGAGTGCTTCTCAAAAAGAGATCATGTCCTGTAACTTTGTCATGCCCACAGTTACTATTTGTCTCTGTTTTAAATTGTTCTGATATGGGCTACTTCGGCTGCCAGCGGCCCAACCGCCGTCGTCGCGTGCACCAATCCCAGAGCACAGCCAACGACAGCTACACAGCCGCCGCCGCTGCTAGCAGCAGCAGCAGCAGCAGCAGCAGCAGCAGCAGCCGCCGCCCCCGCCGCCACAGCAACACTGTTCACTTGTGATATTGACTTGATGACGATGATGAGTATAATTCCTGTCATTTTTCTGTTCTGTTATGGTCATGATTCAATGGATTCTGTCAACAGCCCTACTGTCTGGTCAAGTCATGGCAAGCATTCCCAAACGACCCCAAATGCCCCTAAACCCTTCACCTTCAAGGGTGCGACAAAGAAAGGAGCACTGCATCCCAGACCCATTATGCAGTTCTAAGAATGAAGGTCCCCATTACAAGCCATGATATAGTGTAACCCTTATTACAGCAACTACCAGAAAACGTCCCTACTTGTTTCGAAAAGCGAGGTAATGATCAGTTCCTAACTCGAGACGTAAGCGTTAAACGCCAAACCTAGTTCTAAACCCCCAATACAAACCACACCCTAAACTCTAAACCCTGAACCCTAGCCCTAATTCCAAGACTGAAATCCCACACCTCACCCTGAATCCCCAACCCAAAACCCCAAATAAAATACTATATCCCCAATATAACCCCTATATAACCCCAGTTTCCTTTTCATTTTCCATTTCCTTTTCCATGTGATTCTCCATTATAGGGCCCTAAACCCTATATTATTGGGTACCCTGAACCCTAAACCCTAAATCCCTAAATCCCTAAACCCTAAACCCCAAATCCTTAAACCCTAAACCCTAAACCCACCTTAAACCGGATGCATGGCCACATGAGGCGCTCCAAAGCCCAAGCAGCGAACTGCTCCTGCAAGTGGAGCAGGCCAGGTTCCGGAAACAATGGGTTTAGGGTTTTGGGTTTAGGGCTTAGGGTTTAGGGCTTAGGGTTTAGGGTTTAGGGTTTAGGGCTTCGGGTTTAGGGTTTAGGGTTTAGGGTTTAGGATGGTATTCCTTAAGGTATTGTATGGCAATAGCCTCCTTTAAAGGTGCTATATGGGCATACGTACATGGGTTCATAGGTTTCTGCAGGGGTAAGCGGAGGAATGGATAAGAAATGGAAATTGCAGTGATATTTGAGGTTTAGGGTTTTCGATTCTATTAGCGGCTTCAAGAACCCGAGAAATAACGGAGAATCAAATCAAACATGCAGGCTTTAGAGTTTGAGAGCTCGCGGGCTTACAGGTTTGGGTCCACAGTGGTGTTAGGGGTCACCCTCAACCCTAAGACGGGCTTTGGGGCTCAGGGGTTTTGGGGGTTGAGTGCTTTACCATCCGGGTCGTTCAGGGTGATTTGAGAAACTTTTAGTTTCTAGATATTCCGAAAGCCCACCTTGGAGGATGACATGTGGGGTCTATAGGGTTTTAAGGTTTAGGGTTTAAGGGTTTAGGGTTTAGGATGTGGTGCCCAAATTTTGGAGCCTTGTATGTTTATTTGGGAGGTTGTTACAAGGATCAAGAATTTCGAGAGTTCAATGTGACGTCAAAGCTGCATGATACCACACACCGTCAAGAGAAAAACAGATATACTCTTTTGTGACAAGCTAGGGTTTAGGGTTAGGGCTGGGGTGCTACAAGTAAAGAGCGTTATGGCCCCTATGTTATAGTACCCCTTAAGATAAAATATTATGGCTTTGGGTACTGTATACCCCATACTCTATCTACTAACATCGGGTGCCCTCAACAGAATCGGAATTTGCTCCTGGGGCTTTTTCAAGCTCAATGTGCAGAGGGCCATGGCCATAAAAGGATTTGCGCTCCCTCTCGGAAACTGCCAAACCTGGGTTGCTGTTAAGGAACTTAAATTAAGTTACTATATTGGGGAAACCCTATTATTTACTATCTATACCCATTATGGTAACTTAATTTAAGTTCCTTAACAGCAACCCAGAAACAGCCTGTG
>CAJNIZ010046713.1:582-26748 GCA_905231905.1 Symbiodinium pilosum
GGCCCATAGTAGGGGCCCATACTTCGAACGAAGACGTCATAAGAATTCATGGTGCCTGCAGTCCTTGCACTTAGAACCAAGTTGGAACATGGTACCATCTGAGGGGTTCCTAAATCAGGGGTATCTTGTTAGGGACTCCTATAATAAGGAATTATGTGTTGGGGGGAGGACTTCTATGAAAAGGCATGATTTTTTAATTGATTGATTGATTTACAGGACCCCGCCTGCCATCAAAAACGTAAACCCCGACCCGCCGCAGTGATTTCCCTTCCAAAACCCCGTACACCAGGTCTCTCATTAAATTCCCCTCATAAAGAATTCCCACACCATCTGACAAGAAATAACTGAAAGAGTATATAGTCGCATTGTATGATGAGAGAGCATTCATTACTAAGGGGTGGCGTGGAGCTTGTTATGACGGGGAGGTTCTTGTGTTGCCCGCTTTGCTGGGCAAGCTGCCAATGCTCATATCTGCCAAGCCCAGCTCCTGGCAGTCTATCACAAAACATAAACAGTTTCCCCAAAATAGTGGGTACTTTAAAAGGGAGATATACGGGTGGTATAGGTGTTCTGTGAGGATATATAGGGGTTAGGGTGAAGGGTTCAGCGTTCAGGGTATAGGGTTTAGGGTTTAGGGGCTGTCTCAAAATTAGGGGCATTTTGCGGGTCCCTATAATAAGGACCATAATATATTGCTGCCTATATTGGGGTCCCCTATTTAGGGAAGCTACCATCATAAGAACTTCAATATGATTTTGGGTTTCATTACAGTTCCGAAAGTGGGGCCTCCAATATAAAGACTTACCTGTATTTCTTCTGCTATACACACTCACCAAATCCTAAACACAACCCTAAATCTTTAACACAGAAAATTGCTACTTCCTATGGTTCAGGGCCTATCAAAATGGGCCGCCCTGGGGCATCCCAAGGACATGTGGGAAGTACAGGGGATTAAAGGGTTTAAGGTTTAGGGTTTTTAGTGTTTTTAAAGTTTTAAATGTTCATTTTAGCATTTTGGGTTTAGGCAGGTTCAGGGATTAAGCTGCGAACTTCTAAAATGGGTTTAAAGATTCGGTCTTGGACGCAGGAGTGTATACAGGAGTGTATAGGGCTGTATAGAGACTATCACACCATGTGACGGATGAGAAGCACGGCTTGATTGTCCAGATCTTCCAGGGAGTGGACTCATAGATAGGAAGTCTTTGGTTCGAAGGACTACTGTAGGATGTTAAGGTGTCAGAATTAGGGATTGCTCACATGGTTACTGTGCACCGCCGCTGCCCCCCCCCACCCCCCCTCCCCCCCGCCGCCAAACTAAGAATGAAGGACTGCAATTCACAACGTCCTCAATGAATGAGCCTTCATGCAAGGACCTAAGCGAGGACTGCGAATTTGGCACACTCTCCCCAACGTCCACATCCGGGCATGGTCTGCGTTATGCTACCCATATTCGTCCCAAGATCGTCCTAGTTCAATTTACACCTGTACCCTCTGAGCAAACTTACTGGCAAACTTCCCATGCTTGGGGATCTACAATGGTGCGTCCCATATGCATGGTCAACATAGTTTGGCTGAGTACCGGGCTGCATTGCACTGATTGACACTCGGCGAGAAGCAATATGGCTACGGAGGCATGGCAAGCCTAGGACGTCTGAAGCGTGTTCTTCGTGCTGCACGTTGATAAGACAAAGCCTGTAAGCTCACGACTATTTCGGACATGCGCGCCACAGGTTTAACCAGTAAAGTCACCCGTCCTGCAGGTATGTAAGGCAGCGCATGCCCTCCAAGAGAACGTGCCAGGAGGATTGCTCGCATCGCGTCCCATCAAGCCTGCATGTTCCGCTATATTTTTGTTCCCATACTAGTGTTCTCCAGGCTCTCTGGCCTGGGAGCAGTACATCTTGGATACAGCAAGTCATGATAGCATTCGCTTCAGAAAGGTATGAAGCAGGCTAGGCTCCCTAACTACACGTAGGTGTTCTGCAAAAGTACATGAGCTATAGTCTACACTCCTAGCACCCCCCCTTAATAACCTCTATAATACTCCCCTAAGTAATCTCTCATATAACATCCTTTAAGGAGTTTGGACCATGGCTTACATGGTGTGTTGGCATCCGGGATGCAAGCATGCTACACCTCTGCCTGTTGAAACAATTTAACTGAGGCCCGGGATATACTGCCTGGCCGACCATCTGGGCTGCTATTAAGTAAGGAACTTGAACTGAGTTACCAAAACAAGGAAACCCTATTACTTACTATATGCACATATACTGGTATTTGAATTTGAGGACTCTAACAGCAACTCAGACATTCACATGGGATTCCCTCAAAATGTTCCTCCTGTCCTCCTGTAATCCATTTACATTCCCCAGATGGTACTGTCCATAAATTGGGGGACCCCAGTGTAAATCCAAATAATATTAGAAAAAAAACGTATTCTTGGGACCCCTAAACTATCAACGCTAAAAAACGGACCCCCCCCCCCGAATATCTCTAGGGTCGCAAGAGCCCGCCGTTTTTTGAGAAGTAGCCATATCTACACCTAAACCCTAAGCCCTACACCCCCAAACCCTAAACCCTAAACCCCAAACTCTTAACCCTAAACCGTTAAACCCTAAACCACAAACCCCTTAAACCCTAAACCCAAAACCTAAACCCTAAAGCCATTGCAGCAGGGCAACTTCAAGACACGGAGCCGCATCAGTGCTCGTGGCAACGCCTTGGGCTTCGATTGATGGAAACTAAATATCCTGGGCCGTTTTATAGGGTTTAGGGTTTCAGGGTTTTAGGGTTCAGGGTTTAGGGTTTTAGGGTTTTAGGGCTCAGGGTTAGGGTTTTAGGGTTTAAGGCTTGTAAGGGATATACGGGTCATATAGAGACATATAGGGTTTGGAGCGTAGGGGCTCGGGCCTAGAGTTGATTCTACAAATCCTTTTTTATAGAGATTTAGGATCTTTACAAAGGGGTTTTATGAGGTTGCAAGACTGCTTACGGAGGGCTCATGCCTTTTAGCAGGGCAAGTTTTTTTCAGGTTTTTCTGAAGGATTTCGTTCATGGCTCCTACAGGTTCTATAGATATGGCCTCATCCCCAGATGGGGACCCTACCGCGGGGGGCTGGGAACTGGGAGCGCGGAGCGCATACGCATGGAAGGGTACATTATGGTATTTGGGGGTATGAGGTTAAGTGCTTCGTGGCCTCAACACGGTAATTCGCCGAGGCGATCCAGCCTCAGGGCGTTCAGAACCCTCTAAAAACACCCCCTAAGCCTTCCCCCCTTTGCAGAAATGTTTGCTCGTGGCGACCCCCCCCCTCCCATGGTGGGTAGCCTAGTCCAGCCTGACCATTGTGTGTGAAATTCTAGCTTCGCCCCGCGTTTGAAACTGTCACAGTATGCGGCAGCAAGCATTTTTCGTCCAAAAAGCTTGTTCAATGACCTCCCCCCCTTTCCCCCCCTCCCTGCCCCCCTCCATCCCTCCTCCTTCCCCTCCCCCTTCCTTCCTCCCTTCGAAGCTTGCGAACCCCTTCACACAAATGCTGCAAAAACAGTCTGAAGTGAGGCTTGCCTCCGTTACTCCCTCGACCATAAACCCCACGTGTCAACTACATGCCATGACCTATTCGTGTGCTCCGCGCCGCCAGCCGAGGCGGGCGCGCGATAGCGTTTATAATTTATAATTACCAATAATAGAGAATCAAATGGAAAGGACATTGGAAGCATGAAGTGGAAACCTGCTTTATCTAGGTGAGAGTCAGAAGAACGAACAACATCATTCCTAGGTCTACTTGACAAGAAATCTGGAACCATAATATTGGTAATTGCTCGGGCTGTCACAACAGCTGAATGGTCACATGATCAAGCTTTATAGTTTGGCTTCTAGGTGTAGCTACAGGGCGCAAGGGGGTTAGCTCCTAACCGCCGCTTGAAACCTATCTGTGCTGCCCTCATCTCTGCCGCTCGGGTACATCCGCCAGAAAGCTTATCGACTTCTCGCCCATGTGCGCCGAGCCCGACAAATCCAGGACCAGCAAGCCTCGCACGAAGCGCACGTGCCCGACGCTTCCACAGCCGGGTCGATGCAAGCAATTATCAAGGACTCAGGCTATAATTTCATGACTACCGGCTACTGTCAGCAAAGCATGCGCGCAGCGCTGGCTTCATGTGTAGTTGAACAGCTCGACATACACTGAAACAAGCACGTGATTCCCAAGATGTTTTTTTTTGCCAGCACTTCTAGTCCCACCTGCTAGATATCAACACCCTGCTAGATTTGGGGTTGCTAGTGTGCTCGCCACGCAACTTTAGAAGAAGGATGCAAGCGAAGACTTGGAAATGCCAATGCCGCCCTGTCTATCATACCCACGTCTGAGGACGAGGCTCATTGATCTCTCGCACGCCAGCTTGAGAAGCCTTTGGAGTCGGGAAGATCTCATTCATGATACAGTATAATTCTGTTTTGGGAGCGATGGATTGCGAGGCTTTAAATGTTTGGCGCTCTAAAGCAGCACTTGACACAGCTGGGTTGGCGCACCAAGCTTTTGAATGGATCTTGGGCTCTCGTTGGACTCAATCCATAGACATCTAAAGTGCATTCAACAATTGATAAGATGTAACTGTAGGGTTTTGCAACAAGACCCGCGTGAAAAGAAAGCTCTGAAACGGAACACCGGTTTTGGAGACCGCGCGTAGCTTATCATTGACTTGAGCGTTTTTAAGACAGTTTGGAACACCCTAGCAGCGCTCCGAGATCCCACACGTCCAGAATCGTACTGGGGGTTAGTAGGCAATAAGGGAATAATATCTATATATTGGGATTATCTAGGGACTATATGCCCTTATTCCCTACTAACCACCAGTAAGGAATGCCTACACTCTTAAAGTCTGATTCGACACTCAGTCGCAAAGCTGCAGGTTATGCTTCCTTGACGTACTGTAGCATTCTCTCCCAACACACTTCTGCATGTTTCACACAATCCTAAACCCTAAATAACACCATTAAAGTAGTTTCCATTTCATTTTCCATTATCCCCATATGAGCCATTGTCTAAACTCCTAGTATGCCCCTTAATAACCCCTGTAGTAGTCCCCTATACAATCCCCTATATAATCCCCCTTTAAGGAGTTTAGACTGTGGTTCATATAAACCCAAATATAAACCTATAATCCCTATATAACCCTATTATACTATAGTAGGTTCCATGTTCTTTTCCATTATCCCCTTTAAACCCTAATAAACCTAAAAGATGATGCTTGCAGCATCGCGAGGTAGCGCCGAGTTAGGCTTCCTCCTGTCTGCTTGCGTGAACAAGATAGGCAGGATTTAGGGTTTAGGGTGTTTAGAGTTTAGGGTTTAGGGTGTTTAGAGTTTAGGGTTTAGGGTGTTTAGAGTTTAGGGTTTAGGGTGTTTAGAGTTTAGGGTTTAAGGCTTTTACACTTTTGTGTTTAGGGTTTAGGGTTGGAATTACAGGGTACCTACAACGCTTCAAGTGGGAGCAATGCATACTTGGAGCTTCATCGGCAGTTATCAAGCTACCCATCATCTGCCTATATATCCCCATATCTCCATTTACGTACTTGTATACGCACTGTTATTGTGACCCTTCTAGTACTCACCCCACTTAAATGGACTATGAATCTGTAAATACCCTCCCTTCGAGCCGAGCAGCGGTTCGTAGAAGGCATCGGTGAGCTGTGGGTTCCCGGAGATCAACATTGTCTGGCCGGGGTGGGTTTAAGGCTTCGGGTTTAGGGTTTGGGGCTTAGGCTTGTGGGTTTAAGGCTTAGGGATTAGGCTCGGGGGGGTTAGGAGTCTTCAGGCTTGGGGGTTTAGGGTTTAGGCTTCGGGGGTTTAGGGTTTCGGTTTGGGGGTTGAGGGTTTAGGCTGACAGGCTCTTTAAGGTTAGGGAATATTGGGGAGTCGAACGGCGGAGAACACAAATGAAATGGAGGCTGGGATTTTTTAGAGGTTTATGGGATGTACTTGCTGGTGCTCAGACGGGAGCCGTGCAATGAATATAGGTACCATACGAATTGAAGGTATGGAGATGATAGAAGGACAGTTGCAGGGATCCACTGCAGCACTGCGCTCTCTGTGCACATCGTGTGCCTGCCTTACATCCTGAAAGCTTCACCAGAGTGACGCGCAATAGAAACATGCGACCCATCTTCGAACAAAAGTTAAAGGCAGTGATTGGTACCCTGCGATCTGGGTTGAATTTTCCTATGGAAAGCCGATCCCTGTTCTTCTCGCATTGATGCGATTCTTACTCATATGCTCATCAGTTTCTTACTATTCCTGCCAACACCTATGACAAGAACCGAGTGACTTGTGCAAAAGTTACAGCCATCAGGGTGCCGAATCCCTTCCCATCATCTTTTGGGGCTTAGGGCTCAATCTAATTAATGGGGAACACTTTCATGACATACTACGGTGGATACTAAAAATCCTGCATGACCTAAAGTACTTAATACATTGGGAATTATGGTACTATAGTATATTAAGGTCATGCAGGATTTATAGTATCAACAGTAGTAGCACTCGTTTCGTTTCAGCTGCCGGTACTCGTCAATCACCCAATTCAGGCTAGCTCTGGTGCAATTTGCAATCCTGATGAGCTGGGCTTTTGTGGAAACAGCCTGTAACTGCGATTATACCGAAGCAAATCATGACTATGCCAATTCTAATGAAGCTTTCTCCCAAAGGGCATTTATCAAACCAGCCTCCATAGAATCCCGACCCCCATAAAGCCTAAGCCCTAAACCCTCATGTGGCCGGGGGGTCCCCCCCACAAACCCCTGTTTTGCGAAACTCCCAGCCCTACACCCTACTCCCTAAACCCTAACCCCCAAACCCTAAGTATAACCTGTATTTTCCATCTCCGGCTTCTGATTTCCGGAACCTCATATTTGGGTCCTCAGAGTGGTTTTGGGGTTTTGGGTTTAAGGTTTTTTGGGTTCAGGGTTTTTGCAACACTTTAGCTTGTATTCAAAGCATTCAGGGGGAACCCAGAGGTCGAGGGCGAAATTGCCGCCAACATATGTTTCATATATACGCGTAATTACATGTCTTCTTGTCCCTGGGTTAGGCTCCGTAAACCCCAAACTAAGCCCTGAACCCGAAAGTAAACTTTCCTAGTGTCATAGGGACTGCTGTCATCCCCTAACACCTACATCATCCTATATTATGATATTGTGCTTAACAGTTCCTAGGGGTCCTACTACGATTAAAACTCAATTATATTTCCTAAGGGTATAGGGGGTTATTTTGAGAATAAGTTTTCCTTGGGTAATATTTCCCACACCAAGTATCAGTTGGGTAGATTTGTAATATGAGTAGCAAACACTTAACATGACCCGTATTGAAGACTGTTGCTGGGGGCGGGGGCAGTGCCCAAACCCTAAACCCTAAACCCTAAACCCTAAACCGTATGTGCCTTGAAGGAGCAGTCCTGGACTCGCAAGCCCGCCACAATCGGAACCGCCTGGTCAGATGCTTTGGGGTTTGGGGTTTAGGGTTTAGAGTTTAGGGTATAGGATTTAGGGCACCTGGTTAGAAGGTTCCAGGAATAAGACTTACTATTGATCGACAAGTCTGATTTCTCGGTTGGAAATAAGGGTTTAGGTTGTAGTTTGCATGACCTCACTAAGTGCTGGCTTTTATACACGTGACTCTTGACCTTGGGAACCATGGTGCCATTCAAATATACAGAAAGTCATGCAAGATTTGGTCCAGCCACTACAAGGGACAGTCAAGGGTTTATGCTAAATGTTGACCTTAATGATGGTAATAGGCTGCAAGCATGGCGCTGATGACTGCCAACAGAATCAATTCTGATGTCACACAGAAAGAAGAGAAGTAACAACGATAATCCCATGCGCTAATCTTAAAACTCCCACCCCCGAATATTATGTTCCTTGTACATTGTGAGATACCAGTGGGACTATCTAATATGAGGTATAGTCTAAACTCCCAGTATCCAACTTAGTAACCCCTATATAATCGCCTGTAAAAATCCCTTTAAGGAGTTTAGACCCTAAACCCTAAACCACAATCCCTAAACCCTTTATGACCCCCTTTAAAGAGTGTAGAATGTGTAGAATCTGGACTATAGCTCATATATGGTAGTTTCCCAAAATAGAGGGACCCCAATATAGACCCCCAAAATATTCAAACCCTTATTATAGGGACCCCAAGAAGGGTACCCCTAATTTGGGTAACCCCCATATTAGGGGGGGTTGGGTGTTGGGCGTCGGGGATGATGGACTGAGGAGGGGCCGGGCATGCTTGGCGTTTAAGGTTTAGAGTTTAGGATTTGGGGTTTAGGGTGTAACATTTGGGGTTTAGGGTTTGGGGTTTAGGATTTAGAGTTTAGGGTTTAAGGTTTGGAGTTCAGGGTTTAGAGTTTAGGGTTTACGGTGTTTATCTCGAGCATTTTGACACCTGAACCTTTCCGCAAGACTCGGTTGCTGTTAAGGAACTTAACTTAAGTTAATGGATTGCGGCAACCATGTTACTTTATATATGTACATATATATATATACATCTATTATGGTAAGTTAGCTTAAGTTCTTTAACTGCAACACAGAAATTGAGTAGCGCTTTTGGGTGGCTGAACTGAACCTAGTGAGATTATGTTCTTCTTCTACAAGACTATTTTAAAAGGAAGATCCACTCTGACTCTGTTTTGGGGCTATAGTATCCCCACATAAGATCTACTGAAATGCTGCAGCAAGTTCGGAGTCCAGGCTTGTGTTCATCTAAGAGTGTATTTATGTCGCAGAGCTGCGTACTTGTTGTGGGGGGCTGCACGGGCCCTTAAGCACATAGAATTTGGGGTATATGGGGATCTTATTGTATTCTACCCAAAGCCATATTCTGTAACCTAAGAGACCGGTAGAACGGAGACGCAGCTATAACTCACATGATCATCTTTTGCATCTGCAATTTCGACAGATAAAGCTGCCATGGCGGGACTACTACAGCGGTACTCAACAAGTTTTATATGAGCCATTGTCTAAACTCCTAGTATCCCCCTTAATATCCCCTATAATAGTCCCCTATATAATCCCCTATATATCCCCCCTTTAAGGAGTTTAGACGATAGCTTAAATGTTTTGGAGTCCATGGCATGACTGCCTCATCATCCAGTAGATTCATCCCGCGCAGGTCCAAGGTAATCGCCTCGTCCGACTTCTCTGTCCTCAGAACTTTCTTGAATGAGCCTGTTCAAGTGAGCTATAATCGAAACTCCTAGTATCCCCCGTAATAACCCCTAAAGTACTCCCCTATACAACCCCCTTTGAGTAGTTTAGACTATAGCTCGAGTCAGTATAGTATGCGTCCAGCTAGCTAGATTCAACACAACGCTCGCCACAGGCCGGGCTCTGAGAAACCTCTGGATTAGTCGGCATACGAAGCGCGTGAAAAGACTGCTGGGTAGTATATTATAGTATATGTTAGTATATTATAGTATATTGTAGCACGTATATTAAGATATATCATAGTACATTTTTACAGCCTTGAACTTGCATTTTGGGATGCATAGGGGCCAGAATAAGGCCCTCAACAGCTACATCTGAATTGCACCTCCTCTTGGAAGACCCATTTCTGATTGCTTTGAAAATGTGAGCCCTACACTCCACCAAACTTTCTAAAGTCCCTATTCGAAATCCCCCCAAAAAAGGACCTATTTCTGAGCCCCCAACTCCGCCACTGCGCCAGGAATGGGAGGAACAGGCAGTAAACACCTGGCTGTTTAGGGTTTAGGGTTTGCGGCTTTACGATCAACACATGGGGGGTTCCCATGATGGAGAAGAAAAATAAAACATCAACAAGCGAAATGGAGACCGGGTCTATGTACTGGTTTGTGGGGATGAAGAGGTTAGGCCTTCTCGTGTTCCACATGGGGACACCCCGCTTGAAATCTAGTTGAGCATGCCTTACTGGGCTTTGGCAAAATACCATCTACATAATTATTCAGGATAGGAATCCTAAAGAGGTCTGATGAAGCTCATTGCAGGGGCCATGGAGTGCTACAGCGAGGACCACGTGAGTCCTTGAGGACTTAGGCAGAGACCCTTTGTCCTTTTGTCAGTGTCCGGTTCGTAGTACATGTGGGTAGGGACTACTGTTTAGACTTCATGCGGAGTCTCGCGAGCGCATCATTCCACGAAGGAGTCATCGGGAGTGTAGCGTTACAAGCCCATCACATTCTCATCATTCAACATCATACCTCAGACCACTAGGAACGATTGGTTGCGGCATGAAGCCTCCTGAATCTGAATGTGAGTAGACCCCATCACAGGCAACCATCCATAAGAAGCTTTGAACATCCAGTAGCGTCAGCAGCGGCAATCTGCTGACATCAGATCCCAAGACAACGTCATCTGAGCTGTTCTAGTCTAAACTCCAAGCATGCCCCTTAATAACCCCTATACTACTCCCCTATATAATCCCCTCTATAATCCCCGTTAAGGAGTTTCGACTAAGGCTCATCTAACCCTGTCCCCTGGTCCAAGCCCCCCACTTTGGAGCTTGAGGAATCTTCTTGCGGCGGGCGGCCATAGCAGCGTAGACCGTGGAGACTGTGCGGGATTCCTTGGGCACCAGCCCTCACTTAGAGGGTCACAGGGACTTAGTAAGGAGGTTACTAATGAGGATAATTAGGATTACTATATGGGTTTTAGGGGTGATTAACCTACTTACTAAGTCCCCCTGACCCTCCAAGCATGATTTCTTCAGCGAAGACTTAAATGAATACGCGGTATACTGCCCTCCTAATTCAGCCAGCATCAGGAGCCTCATGTTTCAGCAAGTTCGGGCGTGGATCATATGGCCCTATAACCCCATTATAGTAGTTTCCATTTTCTTTTCCATTATCCCTAAATAACTCTGTATAACCCTATATAACCCTATATAACCCTATAGGGGAGCATAAGTTGCGCTTTCAAGGAATGCCAGCAGAGCGGATCCCATTAGTTGCTTCAGCAAAGGTTGGGACTTGAGAAGGTGTGGGTAAGGTGATCTTAAGCCATGCATAGGGTTTAGGGTCCAGGGTATGCATCTCAAGTCTTCTTCCAGCCCAAAGCAAAAAGCAGTTGGGGCTGGCAGGTCTCCTCCGCACAAGAATTCTCAAGCTTTCAGGGCCCGGAACCCAGAGATTGCCCTCAAGACGCTCCTTCCCACTCCAGCCCTTGGGCCCCCAAGCCGCAAAGTAAGGCACGTTTGCTGCAGCTGATACTGAGCATCCTGCATGACCCTCATATCCTAGCAACGATGGCATTCTATCTTACTAAGGTCATGCAGGATTTTAGCACAACCAATACCATTCCTGATGTTGCGACTCTGAAGCACGCGAATGAGCTACTTTCAGTACTATACTATTCTAGGTGAAGCCTACATGACCTCTACAACTGGCTATGTTATTGCCATCAGTAAACTCATGAAGTAGCCTATACAAAATAGTTAATAGTAGTTATCATCGTCTAGTAAAAACAGTAATCACGGTAATTGTGCCTTCCTCATGCACCTAGGTAGCTTCCAAAATGTGGGCTCCAGTTCTTTACCCCAAATGCTGACTGCCAGTAGCTGATACCCACACGAAAACCCACAATTTGGGAATAAGTAAATCCAAAATCCAAACCCTAAACCGCCTAAACTCCTAAACTTATAGTGTGCGTGTTCGTTTCATTCGCAAGCCCGTACTAGCAAACCTGAATCCTGAACCCTAACGCCGGAGTCAGCAAGACGTAATACATATACTTATCACCCGTATAAGCCATGAAATGACCCAAGTTATCCCCACTATGCATCTACTGAGTAAGTCCCCCTGACCCTCCAAATAAAACCTAACCCCATAATGTAGACCCCTGATTCATGAACCCCCTCCTTTTAAGGGCCTTAATCTTAGGATCCCGATTATAATCCCTAAGCCCTAAACCCACTAATATTAGGATCCCTATTATGACCCCTATTCACGGGAAGGGGTTTATGAATCACGGGGCTGGGTTAACCAGGTAGCCTCCGCGCCCGGCGGCGCATTCCTCATCTTCGGGCCGCACCTGCTCCACCCCCTGCGATACTCCCCCTGCTAGTAAACATTTCCCATCACATGTACTGTAGTTCTAACTCCATAAAGGGCCTAACATATACACACACACACACGCACATATGTAGATATACATGTGTATATGAATTCATATATACATATATATATATGTACATAGGGTAAAGCGTTCAGGAATTAGGGTTTAGGGTCTAAACTTCTTGAAGGGTGTTATATAAGGTACTATTTAGGGGACTTCTGTAGGGGATATTTATTGGGATACTAGGAGTTTCGACTATGGCTCACATGTAACGGTACCATATCGGGGTTATCATTGTTGGGGCGGAGGGAGCATTTTCAGGGGTAGAGTGCCTTTTAGCCTTCAGCCGCTCCATACTCCACCCCCCCAAGAAAACACTTCTGGCAAGCTAAAGCCGCTACTGGAAACTCGAGCAGGAACACAGAACCAAGATTGCTGGGAAAGTGTTTCCTGGGAATCCTGGTTTGTGAGACCGAGTTTGATGATACTGGAGAGTCGTCATGCGGTAGGCTGATAAGGAACACCTACACCCTAAACCCAATTCCGTTGTTAGAACGGGCGCATCTCCTAGATTGACCTCAGTGCCTCAGTGACTCCTTGCATAAACCCTTAAACACCCTTAAGCCGTGCCTCATAACTGATACAGCTCTGAGATTGCTCTGTGTCTCTGCATGTTCGCGGTTACCAGTACGGGAAGTTGCCTCACACACCTCCAAGGTGGGGAAGGCTTAAGCAGGGACTCATATTCATAGGACCCCAACTGTTGGGACCAATGCCATGCCGAACCCCCCATGCATGCCTTCGAGACATAAACAAGTTAACAACAACTGTAATTCTATGTCTATAGTCCCCCTTAAGTAGATAGAATATGGGGTATATGGGGATCTTATTATAATATGCCCAGAGTCATATTCTAACTACTTAAGGGGGATTATATGTCTATGTACTTCGGGGGCCAGGTAGGCCTACTGCTGCTAGCTTTGGGGAAGCAATGGACGCTCTCTTCCGGCCTGGGAACCATGGGAAGGTGGTTCTGCATGAGCACCGGAGGAGTCAGGTCTGCCTGTCAAACAGGGCCTGGGGTTTAGGGTGTAGGGAGGGGTTTAGGAGTTTGGGGGTTTGGGAGTTTGGGGGTTTAGGGGTTTAGGCTTTAGGGTTGGGATACATGGGGTTTGTAGAGGATATGGGGAGCCTATAGGGAAGATATAGCTTTGATAAAAGAAATTGTGGAGGTGATAGGCGACGTATTGGGTATGTAGCGGATATGCCTGATTTACACGGGTATATATCGAGAGATATGGAGGGAGCAGGGGTATTGCCCCCAATAATGGAGAATCAACATAGAGGGATATGGAGGGAGTAAGGATAATAATGGAGAATCAACTGGAAAATAACACAGAACATGAAATGGACACTACAACATTATAGAGGGGAATGCAGCTCCCATAGCTGCTGAGATAGCAGTCGAGCAGAAAACCCCTAAACCCTAAACCATCTAACTGCTCTGAAGACATCCCAGGTCTTGGGGAGGTGAGGACAATGACAGGTTCCAGCTGAAGACACATCGTTTTCCTTCTGGCCATTGTTGAAGCATATGGGTAGTTCCCAAATTAGGGTCCCAATTGGATACCCC
Organism: Symbiodinium pilosum; assembly: GCA_905231905.1. Lineage (NCBI taxonomy): Eukaryota > Dinophyceae > Suessiales > Symbiodiniaceae > Symbiodinium > Symbiodinium pilosum. Next base: position 14,300 of record CAJNIZ010046713.1, read on the forward strand.
TAACAAAAAAGGTGCCGTAATATCATCTATAACCAAAACGGGCCAGTAGTTTTGAGAACAACCCATATATGCTAACTGCAACTCATAAAAGATGGGCTGGGAAAAGCAAATGGCATTCGCTTGGGTCGACCACCAAGCATAACAGTCAAGCCTCACGAAACTGACAGGCATCATAACATCACCTGTAGTCTGGTCATGTCACGTCGGTTAAACAACAAAGACGAGACAGGCGAAACACCATACCGGCCAATTCAAGCCAAAGTGACATACAAAAGGGAGATGCTACTCGTAGCAGCAGCAGCAGCAGCAGCAGCACTACTGCGATGACATCTGCTACTGCACGGCGACGGCGGCTGCTTCTGGGAGATAGGTCGCTTCCCACTGCCGCGCGATCCAACGGTATATCAGCAGCGTTACTCCGTTGCCACGGCTGGCTAAGAAAAAAAACCTCAAAATCCAAATAGCCCAGACTTTGGGCCCCACTGTAGTAGGTATTATTCGAATGCTTGGATTCCAAGAGGTGTTGGAGGGAATATTTGTAAACAATTCTGGAAACAAGGGATGGTGAAGAGTATTGCTGGTTAGCAGCAGGCATTCAGCCACCGGCGCTGCAGAAACACTATCTTCAGGCTTCGCAATCAGACCCGACGCAATATGACGCAATATCGCGAATCGCTGAATGTACGCTAGGGAACTGCTGAGGCGCATCTCTTCCCGCCTTCATTGCCGTGTTGCTGTCGCAGATTTGCCTGCGCCGGGTTCTGTGCAAGCTTGCAACAGGAGCAGATTAAAGTTGGGAGTTGCCTCCTTTATCACACGAGCAAGTGCGGATGAGGAAATCTGGCATTACCTCATATACCTACCCTATACACAATAAATAAGATAATTGCAGTTAACTACAATCATCACAATATCATGCGGTCCCTAAGGTGTAGCAGGATTTACCGCGAAGGGGAAGCTTGGCCTGATATAACGGCGGATTCCTTGGACCCCTTGGTCCATGCACAGCAAATCCAGCTTGTTGTCCTCAGAGGAAGTGCAGTGAAGGGGATCTCAGAGAAGGCGCTGTACAGGGATCCCACCACAGCTATGAAAGGTTTGCCTTCTTTTTGCATGTTATGTAAGGGTCTGCGGGGTACAGTGCAAATTAAAACCTGTTGTCCTTTTGAGGTTCGGATATTTGAGATAGCCAAGAGTGTCAAAGGATAAGGCGCGGGAAGGCAGGGGTTGAAATTTACTGCTTCTTTCTGCGGCTGGCTGCAGCTCAGCCGTGTCAGCGCTGTTTTGGGCTCAGTAGCAAAAGCAAGTACCTGAGTAGACAAAACGTTTCAGTTGAGTGCTGCTTGTGCACAGCATACGTCAGGCTAGACCCCGGCCCGGCAAAATCATGTCCTGTCGGCCTGTGTTTAATCGCCAGTAACTCATGTCATAACAATTCTGCCGACAGTTCATGGCTGCACGAGTGTGACAAGTGAGCGCTTACATTGAAAAGTGAATATTAGTCTGGAGCACAGCCCCGGAATTGCGACCCTTAGTGCAGGTGCGTGGATGGCTTCTTTGCCTGTGTTTATCGGCCCTCAGTGTTTCATCGCAGCCAGAACAACTTGACCTCCTGGTAGCAATCCCCTATGAGTATTCGAATACACAACCAACATTCATTTCAGGGTGGGCTGTTGTTACAGGTTCCCCCCTCCATCCCCTTAATCATCAGTATTCTCAATGGACTACCACTCAGGGGGTGGGGGATTCATCTTCGTCATTTCCCGCCGTCAATTTTGGAGCACCCTCTGAGATGCGCTCGATGCGCCGCTGTCGTCGCGTGCAGCCGCTGCCTAACAGTGCTCTACTTGCTGGTGAATATAGGGGTCAGCACGGAATGGACGAATGGAGAATCCCCAATCATGGTCCGTATAGCCCATTTCTTCATTCCCTATCAACAACAGTAAGCTTTGAACAACATACTGCTTGGCATCTTCATGCCGTGAAGGTTGAGGTCAGGCTTCGTCGGAATCTGTCTCGCATGGCTACTTCTGCTCTGCTGTACATGCACTTGCGAAGTAATTAAGACTGAACCTAAAAGCCCCCGTGGAGAAGACAGAGCTTCGGCTATATGCGCAGCTTAGGCTAAAGGCTCGGAACTAGCGGTGGCCCACCAAAAACGTAACATGAGAGTACGCTTCCTCAAGAGTTGAACCATGCGGTCGAACAAGATTCGGCAGACGCCATGGATCAAGCAGTCCCAGGTATCAAGCTGAAGCTGGAGTAGCACAGCATCATGTTGTCACTGGGTATAGCTAAGAGCCGGTTCTACACGAGCGTACAGATGCCCTTGGAATATATATGAATGTGGAAATTCATGTGACCTAGTTCCACGCTACCGCTTCATTCACTCAAAGCCAGCTACTGCCCCACACATGCGCTGTCCACACCTTTGCGCAAGAAGTCCGCCGTAGCACTGCATTTGATCTTGTGCTCCGTGGCAAAGCCTGGGGGACACCAAATGTGCAGAAGCCACCATTCGGTTGCCAGTATGGTGTTTTCACCAATAACCCGAAGGAAAATCAATGATACAAGTAAGATCGGAACATGCAATACCATGCAGTCGTCCTATCACTCTGAGAAATGATACACCTTGAGGACCAGGCCCTTGCGTCCAAACACTGTGAATTCACATGATGCGTTCCACTTCAGCAAGCACTTGCGAACAACAAGCTGGGACATGCATCATAATCCCAAATTTGAGGTTTCCAAACCCAGGCCCCAACATGAACCCCCAAATCGGCCAAGGCTCCTCAAAAAGGGACCCCTAATGATGGAAACGCTAGACCCTCTCATAAAAGACTACACAACCCCAATGTCCATTTCATGTTCCATGTTCTTTTCCATGATCTTCCACCCGCCGAATACATACCGCTGTAACTCTCCTATGTATCCCCAAAAACAACCCAAACCCTCAACCCTAAACCCGCTTAATCTTTGGAAGGTCCCCCAACATAAACTCCGTTATGTCCTACGAATACAGCCAAGGCACTATCCACATTGTCCTCGGCTCGGCTCCGATACGCGGAATTAAGGCTTAGGCAACCAGGTGCAGCAGGAAATGATTTGGGGGACGTTCCCAAAATTAAGGGTCCCGCTTTGGGGATTCCAAGAATAAGGACCATACGAATTTGATTTTGAGGTCTGTATTGGGAAGCTCCATTTGTGGAACCTCGATTGAATGGATTGTGGAAGCAGAACCAGAGAGATTGCCTGGGCGGCGTAGTCCTGAGTTTACTTAGAGAGCCAGCCCGCAAGAGAACCAAAGAAATCAAATTAAATTTCGAATCGCTCGCACTGGAGTAAGATGCTTTTAAGGTACATCAATCCAGGAAACAGTCTTCTTAAGGGGCTTCGCCCTCCGGTTTATCCCAGAATACTCACCGAAAGTGTCGTGGAATTCATTCCCCATTTGGCTAAGCCCTAAACCCTGCAAGCTTAAACTCATGGCTTAGGCCGCGAACCTACGATGGTGGGCGGCGCCTATGCCCCTCGACATCAATGGCGCAGGCCGACCTAACTGGTCCAGCAGCTGCACAACCACGTGTGGTGTTTCCGGGGCCCTCCTGGGGGTCTATCAGGGGGATCGGCGGCTCGAAATCTTTTCCACCGCCCAGTACCTCCAAGGGCCTGGCACCTCATTGCTTTAGGGTAGGCTCCAAGCACCTTCTTCTAGCCTTCCAATCCTAATGTAAAACCTCCAGCCACTTCAGAAACGACACTATACGATGAAACTGAAATTGTGCTGTTGACCAAGATGGACCTAAGTGAGTTTAGGTCCTCAGCCCTAAAAAGAAAAGGTTTGGGTGGCTTGGCCGTCTCATACGGCGTGGGGTGGGTGAATGTGTTAGATGGCCTTCCACCGTCAGGCAATTGCAGCACCTCGCAAGCCGCAATGCACTCAACATCACTTTGCAGCTCGTCCCGTGCATGCTCCACCTAACATCACGGCAAACTCCAAACCCTAGACTCTAGACCCTAGACCCTAAACTCTCAATCAGGCGGTCTTGGATTGCCGCCATGCCTCCACAAGGCAGTACCACGACTTGGATTGGCCTCGTTTACGGTTTAGAGTCTGGCTGGGCAGCCCCTCTGCAAGGATGACCCCCATAGACTGTTTTCCTCCCCACTGTGCCATTGTGACTTCATATATAGTGGCGGATTTTTCCAGGATAGCTAACAATAAGCAACATCAGGATGAGTATTGCGTTTGCTTTGCTGGCATAAGTTGTCTAGCGTTGCTGGCTACAGGCCTCGCGACCACTGAGAGACAAGATCTACTCTTCCCGGATTCTAAGACGATACAAGAGAGGATTATTGGCCTTTCTGGGACGCTTTGAAATCTGATATTGCACCCATCCTCAAATGGTCTGGTATTACAGTAGCTGCAATCCTACGATGGCAAACCCTAGGAAAGTAAGACCATGGGGCAAAACATGTCGGACGTCTGCCCTTCCGGCCATGTTTCAATTCTGAAGTCATACCACACCAAAAGTAAGGCAACCTTCTGCGGCAAGAGAAGACAATGAACTGCCAGCTGCACCTTGAAAGGGATTCGTCTTGCCACCCTGACGGGAACAAACAAGCGGATGGTTGCCCAGAGTCACGGAGTCGTTCTTTGGCTGATTTTTTTGCACAAGATGCATCATTAGGCGGTGAGGCTACATGAGTCTGTGAATACCTATACATATATATATGTATATATATATATGTATATATCACCTGAACAAATAGCGCAGGCCGCAGGCAACGAGCAAAGTGAAGCTAGAGTCGAGTCTGTGAGAAGCAGCAAAGAAACTGAATCCCATGGTTCTTTGAAGGCGGAGACTGGACTTGTGCCTTGAAAGTACCACCAGGTGAGATCGGCTCAACGCCTGCTGCGTGGGGCTGCTGAACTGCACAAACCACTTTGGCGTAAAAGCCTACTTACGCCCATACGCTGTTACTCCAGATAATGGACTAGCCCGACTGCGAATGAGTCGTCAGTTTGAGACGTCCGCAGTCTCTGTGAAGCTAGAGCCTACAGATGTTCACTGGAGAGGCCTTCAGCAAAGGCAATCAACACGTTTGAGACGCTTCAAGCCGCGCGCTCCTCGAAGAAATGGCGGGCTCGGTTGCTGTGCGGGCGTCGTCCTTCATGTGGCGCTCATGCCACGATGCTTCAACTTTGGGGAGACTACGCACAGTGTAAGGGGAGCAAAGCTGAGGCGCGGCGAAACTTGGTAGATAAATGGGACATGGAGGAATCCCCCATGGGTAATTTCCCAAAATTAGGGGTACAGTTTTGGGAGTCCCTTTGATAAGGACTATGGAGGTTTCCTTGTGTAGGTGGCCTGAGGATCCCTTCTACAAGGGCTGTTCCTTCAACAGCTCCCAAACCAATACTCAAAGGGCTCAAAAGGTGGGATGAAGGAAGGTGGGGTATGGGAAATAAGCCCCAACATAGTAGAGTACATACTAAGGATCCTTTAACCCACCTACACTCCCGGAAACTAACATGGAAACCCAAAAAGGGCCCTATAAAGACTACAGTCCCTCTAAAAGGGGGCTATATGAGTTTCCATGTTAGTTTGGGGGAGTGTACCTTCATCCCACCTTTTGAGCCTCCTGAAATACTGGGTCTCCTCGGCCGCTCCAGGGCTAAAAGCATTGGCGCCTCGAGCTGTGCTCCAAAAGCTGGCTGAGCTCAGGGTGGTACGGTGGACATAGGTTGGGTTTAGGGTTTAGAGTTTAGGGTTTAGGGTTTAGGGTTTCATTCCCCGTTACAGTAACTGTTACCACAAGGGGTTATAGGAGTTCTAAGAACCCCCTTAATAAGGCCCCTTTAAGGACAGTTACTGGGAGGGGGAATGACCCAAGACATAGGAAATCTTCCACCACGTGGGACCCCCCCCAAAAAAATCGAGTATTGGGGATATAATGTAAACCTATGATTAATAAACCTCCTCCTTTTAAGGGCCTTAATATTCGGATCCCTACTATAATCCCTATTAAGGGGAGGGGGTTCATTAATCAGGGGTCTGGGTTAGGCTATATTAGCTGGTGCTCCATTTACAGAAGGCGTCTCAAGACTCTCGCAAGAAGCAATATCGCTGAGGAACCCGTCAGAGTTGCATTGCAAGTAGAAACAACAATGGACATGAGGGGTTTCCATAAAATGGGGGGCGCCTTTATACATAAAACCAATGTAATGGAAATGTGGGTTTCCGTAAAATGGGGTGGGGGCCTTTCTCTACTACAAACCCAATGTAACAAGGGAACGCGAATGTCCGAAACCGACATATAGAGCCATCAGTTCTGTTGATCTTGGGCGCGCTGAGGTTGGCCTCTGCGCGCCTAGCGCTAGGCTGGTACCCACAAGACCCCAAGCTCTGAACCCTGCACCCCAAACCCTGAACCCTAAACACTGAACCCTAGACCCTACACTCTAAACCCTGTGCTGTTTCCCGCACTTACAGATGCGGGCAAGCTTGGCCAAAGAGCAGAAGCATGCCCAAGATCTCAGGGAACAGTGCTGCTAGCTCTCCTCACGCTTGTTCATACTGTGGATGGAGCAAATCTTGCACCACTTTACATACCCTGCAGCCTACGAATTACAGTACATTGAGGACCCCCGCCCAGCTCATCCGTTTGACAGTACTCCTCTCGAAGCTCCGCATTTCTTGTCAGCCCAACAGCTCAATATCAACTTCATGGATGAAAGCAGGCCCAAGCAACTGAGCACGACGGCCTCCCCTGCCAGCACTGTGAGCCGGACAGGCGTTGAAGCTTCAGCTTTTTCGGTCCGCAAGCCGCGGTTTAAGCAGCTTCAACGCTGGCGGAGAAAGGATCCCCCAGTGGGCGCATTAGCGCATCGCCCCACTGTCATGCGCCTCAGGTGCATGGCACGTTGGCCTCAAGGGATCCGTGGCACACCCACTGAAGCAGGATCAGAAAAAAAACATTGATCCCACTTACGCGGCTTGGCCCTCCTCACAGCGCGTCCCACACCCGGCCAACGGTGCGCAAGCCTCCAGATAGGCACCTGAGCAGCTTGTGGGTAGGACATGTTTCGGCAACGGTCCAGTGCCGAGCACTTCACGAGTCGTGTCGCTGTCCGCAAAAAAGCAAACGGACAGAGCACGCTATGTGAGAAATGCCTTTTCTCTTGCAGGCTTCTTTTGCAAAGCCCACCGACTACTGAGTCTTGATGTTGGAGTTCTGGGGCAGGACCAAACTCTGTGCTACAGAAGCGATGAACAAGACAGCAGGACAGGCTTGCTGGCCGGCAAGAGACATATTGACCAGGAGCCGGAACCACGCGCTCTGGCTAGATTATGCAAGTTCAGAACTGGAGACTAAACTAATTTGCTACGTTTGCTATGTAGACTTGTCCTTTGACCTGCTGCTGATACAAAAGCTCTCTTCAGGAAATGTATGGAGTCATGCAACGACATGCTCTGTTTAAACACCAGCACATGTTTCCTGGACTGGGGCCTTGCTGCGGATGTCGCAACATAATGTGGGATAATGGAAAATAAAATGGAAACTACTTTAGTATATTGGGGTTACAATATGGGATAATGGAAAATAAAATGGAAACTACTTTAGTATATTGGGGTTATAATATGGGATAATGGAAAATAAAATGGAAACTACTATAGTATATTAACTGCATAGTTTTGCAGCTGGCGCTCATTCCCGTCCATCTCTGCTTCATTCCTACGAGTCCTTTTCTTGGTTTGACCACCCACGCTGCCCCCACGTTACCAGGTCCACCAGGAGGTGGGTCCTGGGGAACCTTCAAGAGTTTGGGCGCCCTCTAGGGAGGATTAAGGAGTGTTGGGCGTTACTATGTACCCACCCCACTTGAACCACCTCCTAGAAGAGCCTTGCAGCTAAAGTGATAAGGGTACAAATACTTTCAAAAAATGAAATATTACCAATGGTAATGATAGTGGTATATGAACGTGAAAAATGAACAATCACAGTAACAACTGTAGGCAAATAACGAGAATGCTATTAATATGAACAAGAATAATCTAGGCTCCTAGTATCCCCCCTGATAACCCCTTTATACTTCTCTATATAATCCGTATATAACCACTTCAAGGAGTTTCCTAAACGGTAATACCCTATATAATCCCCTGGAATGAATTTAGACTATAGCTCATATTTTGGTTTCCCAAAGTCAGGGACCCCAATATGAACCCCAATATACTATAATGGTCCGTATTATTAGGACCCCTAAAATGGTACCCCTATTTGTAGGACCCCCGCCTATGAACAAGAATAATCTTTGCAGCTCAGTAGCTCAGCCCTCTACCCCCAAATACCCTTGTATACCCCTGTATATCCCTATCTATCCCCTCTAAAGGGACCTAATTATTGGGTACGTGGACCTTCAGGGCTAGCAGCTTACACCCTGAAGCCTAAACCCTAAACTCTAAACCCTAAACTCTAAACCCTAAACCCTAAACTCTAAACCCTAAATCCTGAACTCTAAACTCTAAATCCTAAACTCTAAATCCTAAACTCTAAAGCCTAAACTCTAAAGCCTAAACCCTGAACTCTAAACCTACAATCTTAGCACCTTAATAGCTCAGCCTCGCCGGCTGCCATCCTCTGCGTGTTCTCGGCCATGGCATCCCGAAGCACCTCGTTTTGGAGTTCTGGATTCAGGGTTTGGGGTTTATGGGTTCAGGGTTTATGGTTTATAGGGTTCAGGGTTTAGGGTTGACGGTAGTTTAGGGGTTCAGGGTTTAGGGTTCAGGGTTTGAGGGTTGGGAATTTGGAGGTCCCTATAGGAAGCCATTTTGAAGGTCCCTATAGGAAGGATTATCATATTTTGGGCTCTAGATTGGGCCCCCCCAAGAGCAAATTGGTTCATGGAAATTACAAATTTGCTCTCTCCTAGGGCGGCCGTCGTCCAGTACTCACCAGGATCTGCTAGGGCACACGGATCGCTGCCCTGCGCAACCCAATTGCTGGGGGACAATATGCGTAGGTTCAACAATCTGTCTGCGCAGATTCGCCGGGGAAGCCCACTCAAGTTTGTCTTCAAATGGCCGAATCAAGGCTGGAATACAGCGCGCATGCGTTCATGCACGGTCCGCTTGACTTCATTTTTTGTAGCCCTTAGGGTGTGTAGGAAGCGTAGAGCACAATCGCCTCAAAATGCAACAGATGGGAGCATTCTCTCCACAACACGCATTATCCAATGTTGAATGTTCAGGCATGGAAAGCCATCCTGCCTGCTTGTATCTGACCCGCCAGTCAGAAGTCTTGGACTATTTTGAGGAATCATTCGTTCATGTGAGCAGTGTTTTTTGGTGGTTGAACCTAGTAAGTATTATATTCCTCATATAAAATACTATACCCCAAAACAAGGATACAATCTTACTCTTTTTTGGGTACTATAGTATCCCCGAATAAAATACTCCCCATGTAAGCCTCGAGAGTTTCGTCGTCGGAGTCCCTTTCTTGTCTGGGCCCCGGAAGCGGCTGGCGAAGCCTCTGCATGCAAGGTCAAATCACTCAGGCTCTGGAGTGGGGATGTCCATTCAAACTACTCTATATAAGCCATTGCAAGTTCGTGCAGCAAGATTGCAGTGCTGTCCTGCTGAGGACTCGACTTAGAGCATCACACACGAAAGCTTGTACACCAGTCAGAACCCGTTGTTCAGAACGATGCGCACATTCTCAGATCGAAGAACGGTGGCATACGAGCGTGCGATTAATTCTTGGTTACTATCTGCGCCAAACAGACCATGATTCTTAAACCCAACCATGCAGCAGGCAGCTTCAGCTCCTGACCTGTAAATCATGTGGTCAAGATAGCTTTGGACAAGCTACTGCACATAGAAGCGAGAAGGAACATCATGGTAATCATCACGATGCTCTCCGCTACAGTTTGGCGCACCCGGGCGCATCTTTAAGTGCTAAGGCACATGTAGGGGAGAAGCATGAGAAGACCAGAAAACAGCCATCCAGAATATCTGCAAGTAGGATGCCTGGGAATGAAAAGCTCCAGGACTTTATGTTGAGGGCAGAATGCTAATCTCAACTCTATGCGTCGGGGGAAAAAGCTTCATGTTGAATCCACTGGTGTCTCTCAGCTCGGTGCGATGGCGAGGAAGCCGGGGACCATAGCCTGATAGCATGCGAGCTATAGTCTAAACTCCTTAAAGGGGGGATATATAGGGGATTATATAGGGGATTACTATAGGGGTTATTAAGGGGGATACTAGGAGTTTAGACTATAGCTCATGTAAGCCCAACTGGGTTTCCAGGGTTCATAGGCTTCATAGGGCTCATGGGCTTGATTTGGCTGCATGTAGATGCAACAGACTTCTGGCTACTTTGCATCGACGATTCCCTCAGCCCAATCCCTACAACAATCCTCCTCCTCCTCCTCATCATCATCAACCCAGGGGTCAATACACTCCGTTCCTCGATTCTCCAAGCTTGCTCATGGGTAGAACAGAAATATCATGGCAGGTGCTTGTGGGCGGCCTGCTACGGAACCTGACATCTGTGAAGATATGTCTCAAGGCGCAATCCACACGGACAATCTTAATTTCTGGAAACCTCAGACGCTCATTAAGCGGTGGCTCACTGTATGATGTATTGCTCACTGCTTATTCCACAGGAATCATTGAGATACATGCGAACTCCAGGAAGATCATGGGGGTCCCCCTTAGGATTGTAGTCCTAAACCCTAAGCCCTGTACGGATCATTCTGTGAAATTGCCAAGCGTAATCTGGAGCTAGACCTGCGCCTTCAGGCATATTGCAGGGGCCAAAACAAATCGAATACGTTGACTTTGGGGTTTCCTTTCTCCCCATTACTTCAGAAGGTTTAGGGTTTAGGGGTTACCTGCAGACCCTTGACCTGGGAGCTCCATAGGATGTTTAAGCAAGTCGGATCCTTGAAAAAACCAAGATCAGCAACTCGAAGCCGGAAGCATGCGGAAAAGCGGCACCAGATGCTTTCGACATAACGCCAGCCCAGCACAATGCCCCTTTGAACAGTTGGAAAAGATGGCTCCTATCCATAATCTGCGTCAAGGGTTTAACCCCGCTCCAGCACAGTGCCAAGAGGCTCTTTGGGCGATCGCAGTGTAGATGTGGAAACAGCTGATCGAGCATTCATCGAACGGCCGTGACCTCCTTTAGTGACCGCCGGGCCGGAGGCGCGGCCCCTGGCCAGAGTTCAGAATTCAGGTTTCAGGAGAACGTGAGGCTTGGGACTTGTTAGCTAGAGGCTTTGGAAAGGAACGTTTAGGTCTGAGGGGCAAGGGAAACACTGCCATGTTACAGGTCATATCGAAACCGACGCAACAACCATCAGAAGAAGGCATTGTCACGATGATGATGATGATGATGATGATGATCTTGATGGTGACCGCGACGGTGATGACGGACAATCACCCCTGGGTGGTTTTAGGAAGGGCAGGCCTGTTGCACAGCAAAATATGAAAGCAGCGGTCCAAGTCCCAAGTCAAAGCCATTATTCTTGTGGTTCTAGTGATAATCCACTACTTGGAGGGTCGGGGGGACTTAGTAAGTAGGTTAATAACCCCTATAACCCATACAATAACCCTAATCATCCCCATTATTAACCTACTTACTAAGATAATCACCTATATAAACCCAGTTTCCATTTCATTTTCCATTTTCTTTTCCATTTGATTCTCCATTTTTGGGGTAATATTGGGTACCATTGTATCCCCTAATGTCATCCCCTAAACCCTAAACCCTGGTGAGAATCCACTAGCAATGTCATCCGCCATCATCTTCGTGCTGGGCGCCTCGCCCCCTCTTAAGTTTGAGCTCTGAGGAGCTCTTAGGGATGACGGACCAGTATATTGGGGTTATATTTGGGGGTTATAATGGGATAATGGAAAATAAAATGGAAACTACTTTAGTATATTTGGGGGTTATAATGGGATAATGGAAAAGAAAATGGAAACTACTATAATGGAGAATCAAATGGAAAATAAAATGGAAAATGAAATGGAAACTGGGGGAATATAAGGATTTAAGAGTCCAACAAAACCTGCCAATCCTCGTAAAGACACTGTCCAAGGAAACGGTCTAATTCCAGCATTAGCCGGCGCCGCTCCACCTGTATATGCTCAGACTAGGTGCTATGGCTGGGGAAGAGGGAAGAGGAACCGCACCCACTCTGAAGAATCAGGAGTAAGTAAAAACAGGCCAAGATTTCAAAGATGTGCTCAGAATAAACGCATTTCCAGGGTTCAAGGACATGTGCGACAGAAGCAAGCATGTCGACTGAAGCATCCTACGAGTTTGCCTTTTAGGCTCTGTCTGTGGCATCTCGGTGGACTCCATACCCATGAGGGTGGTTGTCAAAATTATGGTCCCTTTTTGGGTCCCTATTAGAATACGGGGCCTAATACGGGGCC
>CAJNIZ010046713.1:27004-39168 GCA_905231905.1 Symbiodinium pilosum
GTTTTATAGGGATTATATGGAATATGTAGGGGTAATATTGGGATAATGGAAAATAAAATGGAAACTACTATAATGGAGAATCAAATGGAAAATAAAATGGAAAATGAAATGGAAACCGAGCAATTGCAGTTCGGGCCTGATCAGCCAAGTCTTGCCAATGTCAGGAACTTCCATCAATTTGCTTCCGCTCCTTGCTAGTCGGGATTCATAGCTGCTTTCTGAAACTGAGATAGGAAACAAAGAGCTAAGGAGCCAGCTCTCACTGTGTAGTTGGAATGCCTAGATCTTGTTACCAGATCTCTGGCTGATAAATCAAAAACGGGTACTTGACGGCTTGTGCGTTCAAGAAAATTTGTCAGCCCCCCCTAAAACCCTAAACAAGCATCTAGCCATGGCACGAAGGCTATTTGAGTGGCCTCATAATTCCGGGCGTTCTTCCTGGCAAGCAAGTAAGAAATCATTCCACCTAGCGTACTGGTTTCTGCTAGGAAATATGGGAATATTGGGGCTTAGCGTGTAGGGTTCTTGGTAACTTAGCAGGGAATATGGGATCATAGGGGTATAATATCGGATTATATTATATAGGGACAATGGAAAAGAAATTGAAACTACTGTTTAGGGTTAAGGGTTTAGGGTTAGTAGGGTTAAAGGAATATATATTCCCTATATAACATTTTCCCCTATTCCCTAGGAAGAAGCAGTTAGCCCATTGCCGTCTGCGGCTACCAGAAGGGGCAGGTAGGCCCGAGGCATAGCAATCTGAAACACAAATTCTGAGCTCGCCCTCCAGGACTGAACTGCAATGTGGACCTGCCTTTTGAAGCTTCAATTTTCACGTGGCAGTATTCAAGAATCTGATGTTGAAACGTACTGCCAAGACTAAAAATTTTGCATGGCTGTAGTATGCTAGAATTCCAAATTTCTAAGCTATGAGGTACTCGGTGTCATGGCATTTGTTGGCATAAAGAGTATACATACGTGGCCATGGTCACGCTCATACGAAACAGGTGAACAAGAACAGAACAGCTTCGGGCTTCATCCCACGCATGTCCTTAAAACTCTTCAAGCTTTCTCTCCCCGCCCTGACTTTCTCTTTCTCTCCCACCCTCCCTCCCTCCCTCGCTCCCGCTCCCGCTCTCCCTCCCTCTCCCTCCCTCTTAACAGTCATTGTCTTCTGCTCTCAGCGCAACTCTTGGCACTAGCTTTGGCGGGCTTCATGAGCGCAACATCCGAAATCGTTGTGGTAGAGACACTTGCGTATCTCCAACAAGGGAACTCTGACTCTTGTTGTTAAGATGTTCTTACTAGACAGCTAACCTGCTTTTAGAGTGAAATGGTCCTGCGCTCCAGAAACAAAGTGGCATACTGCCCTGTTTTGGTGACCCATCACTTCTGCCGAGAATCGACGGTGAATCGGGAGGCGACATTGAGAGGGCCTTTGTTTGCAGAGATTGCGCCCTACAGATCACTGCACTGCAGGTGGAGCCCAATGCCCTAGACCCCAGCATATGAATTTCTCAAAATTGTGCACCTGCAGGGACCGATATACAGCAAAATAGACTGGGATCGTGAAGGCCTCTATATCTGATAGGCATAATCTGGATAAACTGTATCAAGACCCGAAAAGAGATTGGTTCCGAATATATTCCCTAACAAGGACACTGTAGCCCCATTGCACAACCTCAATCCCTGGGTTCCATAGGGCTTCCCACCAGGGCTGACGTGCTGCATTCATTGAACTGCATTTGCGGTGTCAGTAAAAAGCGCTGAAGCAATCTTATATTCTGGGTGTGCAACATCTTCTTCCTCCAGGAATGCGAACTTCGTCTGTTGGCGAGAGTCCTCCGGTGGATGGCGGAGATCTGGCACCAGTAGATCCCCGATTTACTGTACTTCCTAAGGAGTAAGATATATGAAGTATACTGTAAACTCCTAGTATCCCCCTTGATATTCCCTACAAAACTCCCCTATGAAATCCCCTATCAAAACCCCTTTTACTGAGTTTAGACTACATCTCATTTTAGTGTGCTGCAAGGCTTCTTCTATCCACAGTCGTTCTTGGCTTGGGGATTACAGAGCTCGCCGAAACAAAATCAGCAGGCATTCTGTGGGTACCCCATACGGTTGATTCACTAGATAGAAGCAATGAGAATAATACGAATAATGGCAACAGTATGCTAATAAACGCAGTAATACTAATAGTAGCAGTAGTAAGAACAAAGATAATGCTAATAATAGTAATAACAGCGATAAGCCTTTTTTGCCTTGATTCTTCCTAATAGGAAGCTGGAGGCAACGAAGGCACAAGATTCGGGTCCCTTGTTCGGGAGTCCTGACAGTGGAGATGATATCACACTGTATGTATGCAAAGCGGTAGTGGGAAAACATCAGGAGAATGTGGGGCTTGGTAAAATTTAGGGCTTCGCTGCAAAGATGGTCTGAACTATGTCAAGGCTCTAGTGACACGTACTTGGGGGTTCCCCAAAATGAGGAATACCATCTTGGAGGTCCCTCTAAGAAGGATTATAAATTGTGGTCTTTTTGGGAGGTTCCCCTTATTTTGGGAAAGTTCCACTTTAGGAAGTCCTGGAAGCGTGTGCCCTCTGGAGCTCCCTTCGATTACATGCAGCCCACGGAAGGCCCTTGACAGTCTGGGCAAGGTCCACAGCCTTCAATATAGATATATATATATATGATATGATGCAATATATGAAATATAGAATATATAACATATAACATATAATGTATAATATGACATGGACCCCTGTGAAGTCGAAGCTGAAACGCAACTGCCCTTTGAATTCCTTCCAACCCACTCTCTCCGCAGCCAACGAAAACTATGGCACACCCATGGGTGTCCTAGAGACTGTCTTCAAGATGACAGAAATGGAAAGCCTGTGAACGAAGAGAAATTCACCTTTCCCAGACCCTGCCCATTTCTTCGGCACCTCCAGCTGGAAAGCCTGCAGGAAATTCATGTTCTTCCCACACAAGCACCATATATGGAGGCCCAATAAAAGCTGCCAGAAATGAGAATACCGGTGATGATTTGAGGTTTCGGACACTCATGGTGGGGGGGTGGTCCCCTGCCTAAACCCTAAACCCCAAACCCTAAAGAAGCTGTGAGGCATGGAAGTTGGCCAGGGGGGCTAGAAAGCAGGTTGCTGAATGGCAGCACCATCAGAACGCAAACTGAATATGGGGGGTCTCCCAAAATTAGGGGTACCTTTGAAGGGGGATATAGGGGTGATGTAGGGGTTATATGGGGATATATAAGGGTTCAGAGCTTAGGGTTCCCAAAAGTAGGGGTACCTTATGGGGGTCCCCATGCTGGGGATTATAGTATTTTGGGTTCTATATTGGGGTCCCCTTAAACTGGGAAACTACCATATAGCATTAGTGTTTGCATCATTGGGATGGTAGGGTCTACAAAGAATAAACTCATAGTAGTTTCCATATTCTTTTCCCTTATCCTTAAATATCCCCAAGATTAACCTCATATGAACCCTATATTAACCTGTATAACTTAAGGACAACAACTTCTCGGAGACTCCCTCACGAGGGAGCCAATCGTCTCTAAATCGACCCACAATCTCGCACCATCTAGGATTGGCTCCCACAAACAATAATAATAAACCATATAGTAAATAATCAAAATAATAGTAGTAATAGTAACAATAATACTAATGATAGTACTAATACCTACTCAGATCAGGACCTAAGTAATCTCACATATCCACAAGTGCGGTCTGCGGAAACTGTTAGTGTAGAGGGCCAAACCTGACCAGACCTCCCTTGAGGTCCCTGGGCAAAGCATGTGTTTGTATTCGTGCTCCTGGATTAGGGGGGGGGGGGGTTACCGGGTTACATAGAGGTTATATAGTGTTCTATAGGGTTCTACAGATATGGGGAGAATGGAAAAGAAAATGGAAACTATCATAACGGGGTTATATAGAGTTTACACACATGTAGGACATGTTTGTAAAGATACGAAGCCCAAAGCATGACTACAAGTTGACACAGCTCCAAAGGGAGGGTTTCCAACAACAGCGGGCCCTCTTCAACTGTCTCCACGGTTTATGGTTTAGGGTTTAGGGCTTCAGGCTGCAAAGCCCTCACACGACCAGCCAACAAGACATTACCAGCAAATGCAGTGGGCTTGAAATTGAGAGCCCAACATACTACGATCCTTTTCCCAAAGACTCCACAAAAAGGCCGCGGATTCGTGGAAACCCTGAAGCCCCAACAATCCACCATACATTCCCAGTTTCCAGTTCACGTCCATCGTTTTTACATTTATTACACCCTTATTGCGGGAATATCCCTGATTATGTAACCCCACAATAGGAGCAGTTCTCTAAACTCCTAGTATCCCCCGTAATAAGCCCTATAACCTCAAGTAGTCCCCCATATAACCCTTTAAGGAGTTTAGATTATGGCTCACATGCTCCCAGGAAAAGCTTAGGACTCAGGGATCTGGGTCCGGAAGAGAGCGAGCCATACAGCTCGCCGTGGCTGGAACTGTGCCAGAGTAGGTGTATTGTATGAGACTAAGTAGGGACCCCGAGCCCTAAAACCCGATATGTGTATGGGGCTACATAAGGACATGTAGAGCTGATTAGTAGATAGGGATAATGGAAGACAATGGTAACTACGGTTCGGGGTCTAGAGATAATACCGTAAGAATGGAGAATCGCATGAAACAGAAAATGCAAAAATCAATGGACGCTGGCAAGATATGGAGATCTTGGGTGCAGGGCGCTCAGCAGGTGTAGTACAAAGCAGTGGCATTATCTGCAATATGTACTCGTCTAGGAGACTATAGGACATTATCTGGTTGCAAAGTTGGGCTTTTCCCACCTAGGTACAGAGGATCTGTCTTGTCTGTAGGGCCACATTTCCTGAAATCTCTTTCTCAACCACCTTGGATTGGGCCGCTTGGATCCAACACATAGCCATCGCACTTCAGACTGAGCGAATTCAAGGTTCGTAAGGGAAAGTGGGGGACAGGATCCCCATAATAATCCCTACTGAATCCCCATATACTCGCTTTATAATTCCTGCATATAATGCCCGTATCCTATAATGGTACCTACATTCACTCCTGGGTTCAGACCAACTTAAGTTTGCAGTTGAGGATGCAAGAGGTTCTTACACAAAAGACCAGGTCTGTTTCACCTTGCTCAAATAGACTGACAAGCTTTGGCACCATTCACGTCCTGGCAAAAGTTCCCCTCTTTCTCAGAGGGTTCTTCCAGGATGTTCTTTGCCTGTGGCCTCTCCTGATGCAGTTTTTGGAAGACTGATCTATACAAGAAGTACTCAGGAAGACAGAAGGAGGATTCGGGACTCGAGAAACGACGTGTGATGACACCAAGCTAGTGACATGATGCACCCTCCTCGTCTTTGAGTCCCGACCTGCCCTTAGTGACTAGACATGTTGGGAGGCAACAGTTGGCCAAGGATGTTGTTTGGATGTGCACTTTCAGATGATGCGCCTCCCCCCTGGGGGCAGACTTGCCACGTTTAACCTAAATCCAGCAGGTTCCTAGAAAAACAGAACTCTGGAACAGGCAGCAATTATCTAGGGCGTTCTCTCGTCGAGCCGCCAAAGAAGAAGATCATCAGACCGGCTTTGCGGCCCGAATTCAAAGAGAAAGTCGGACAATGTGTCCTAGAAAGCCAGTCTGCGTTATCACAGCAGGGAGAGGGCGCAATGTTGTTGTCAGGTTGCGTCGTGAGGCGATCCTTGCTTCGCTTGGACAAAACAAGAAAATTTGAGATTCTGGATTTTTTTGATTGTACAAGAAACCTTCCAAAACGGGTCCCAGTGTCTCCAGGTAAGTCGCTATCAGCTCTTCCACGTTCCGAAGGCATAGCCCGGGTGAAACCGTGATGTATTTAGCCATGCCGAGGCCTTGGGAGCTGACGGATTGACTGTCGAGCCATGCACGTGCACGCCGGCATGTACTATCTGACCTTGCCACCGCACATATTGCAACTTCCCGATGTTCGGTTCTCCTGCCAATTGCTTGTATGATGGGCTTTGCCTCTCGCCACTCCGCGACAAGCAGCACACTTCCCGAAGTGGCGTCCAGCCAGCTCAAGAAAGTCCTGCCTTTTCTGAAGCACAGGAAGTGAAAACCGAACATGTTCGCAAGATTCCGCATCTCCTCGAGAATCTGGGCGTGCTCTTGCTTCTCGATGTGCTCGAAGCACCAAACCAACCACGTATCGCTAGCACTGGCTTCCGGAACATGCGCTCCCTGTCCGGCCATTAGGCTTTCAAGGAATTGCAAACTGGTAATACTGGAGAGCCACACTGTCTGTGGCTGCGGTTGAAGACAACATCTGCGGCTGTGTGATCTACCGACGCTGCTCGGTCAGTAGAAAAGTGTCTGTCTTTGTGTTCCCTATCCCCAAGTATGAAGGGACGGGCCTCGCAATTCATAGCCAGGAAATAGTTAGTCCACACGTGTAATCTGCTACCGGCGTAACAAGCCCTCCTACTGTTTAAGCAGTTGCGGCAGTAGTCGGGAAAGAATGATGATGACAAGCACTAACTAGCGGTGATACTGATCCTAGCACGGCATTCAGCTACAACAGTAGTTATAATAGTAACCCTAGGGATCCATGTATGTAAATAATCCCTACATTGGGCCCCAAAGTCTGTAAATATCACCTACATTGGGCTATTTGGATCCCTAGGGTATCCTAGGGTAATACAGATTCTGTTGACTGTGATTGCAAGTTGCGACTCGAATCAGTTTTCAGTCCAGGCCTCGGCCGCGCAACTAAGGCTATCATGAGTCCCTGAACAACAAACATATATGGCCTGTTGGGCTGTTGTTCAAAGGTTTTCGGGCTGTTTTTCTACCTACTTTTGG
Source organism: Symbiodinium pilosum (assembly GCA_905231905.1). Classification (NCBI taxonomy): domain Eukaryota; class Dinophyceae; order Suessiales; family Symbiodiniaceae; genus Symbiodinium; species Symbiodinium pilosum. The sequence goes on from CAJNIZ010046713.1 coordinate 33,892, forward strand.
GTCCAGCTCCTGCTACCCTTTCATGTTTCGACGTGTGTGATTCCCTGAGATATCAGCATGGCAGCTACAACGGATCCCAACTCAACGGCCATAACCAGCGTCAGTGAGCTTGCAAGTCAAAGCCCTAAACCCTAAAATTACTATTGCTAGTATTCCTGCTATGACTATTATTGCTACACTACTATTATTGATTATTACTACCCTTTGGAAACCCATCCGAATTGTCGGGGTGTTCCACCAGATTTGGGCGCAAACAAACGATATGTGTACGGCAGCAGGCTGAGAGAAACAGAAGCCATGGGCCTGACAAAGATCCATGACTACTTGGAGGATCAGGGAGACTTAGTAAGTAGGTTAATTTTGGTGTTAAAACAGGTTACTACATGGGTTCTAGGGGTTATTAGCCCACTTACTATGCCACCTGACCCTCCAAGTACTCTCTGAGTTTAGTGTTTAGGGTCTTCCCTGACAAAGGATCAAATGGAAATGGAAACGGAAACTGGGGTTATGTAGGGGCTGAATTCGGAATTAGCTCTCTCTGCTATGAAACGTACCCCCTCAGACTCTTACCTGTGTCCCCCTGTATACTGTCCGTACAGAGATTCCTGAATTCGACAGAGGGTGGTGGGGGCAAGTACCCCAACACGATGCAAATTCTAGAAGGGGGCATTTAATGTTAGGGGGTCGGGGGAGGGTCACCCTATACCCCAGACCCTAAACCCTAAATCTAGTTCTTCAGGGTGGGTAAGGACGCGTATAGCCTTCCCGGAAACTCGGCTTTGGTTAATGAGCTGCTAACCGGAGGTAAACCCTGAAAGCCTAAACCCTAGACCCTAAACAACCACCCTAAACTTCTTAAACCCTAAACCACTAAACACCTAACCCATAACCCTCAACCAAGCCGGCCACCTGCTTCATATTGGCCAAGGTGGCTGACTGACGTCTCTGGCGGACCTCCACTCCACGTCGATTGCGTTATGCTCCCCCTTAAGTAGATAGAACATGGGATATACTGTAATAACGGAAATGAAAATCATTATTTAGGGTTTAGATGCATGAAACAGAAACAACGTACTAGTGAGGGTACTATTGGGGTAATATTGAGGTAATATTGGGGGGTACTTCTGGCATAATATTGGGGCTATATTGGGGATAATGGAAAAGAAAATGGAAACTACCATTCAGGGTTTAGGTGCATGAAAAAAACAACGTACTCTTGGGGTACTACTGGGGTAATATTCAGGTACTATTGGGGTACTACCGGGGTAATATTGTGATTATATTGGGGATAATGGAAGAGAACATAGAAACTACCGTAATGGGTTAGATGATGAGAAGACTAGCAACCAGAATCAGCATATTAGTGCGATTGAGAATGATACGAACAATGACAATGAGGATGAGTTATGTTCATCCATGTTATATGGGGGGGAAATCCAAAACATGCGCCGCACAGCGTCCGTGCTTGCAAAGAAAACCGGATGTTGTTCCTACCGACATGGCCCCAAGCCTCATGGTTCATGGGATCCCCCAACCACCCCCACGGCTTACACTGCACCGCAAGGTTTTCGTTTAACTCAGGTTGCTAAGGTTCTGAAGGCTGCAAATTAAATCAAGGGAAGCTGGGGTAGTATACGGAGGGATAGGGATAATAGGGGAACCCTTGATCATGTTAGTTACAGCCCTCCCAAAACTGTAAACCCTAAACCCTAAACCGCTCAACCCTGTAGCCTAAACCCTAAACCCTAAACCCTATAGCCTGAGCCATGTTGGCTACAGTCTTGCCTGCTGCGCTTCACGCGACAGAGGTCGCGTGGAGGATCTCTTACCCTGCCCATTTGGGGGGTTCCCAAAATTAGGGGTACCATTTTGGGGATCCCCATAATAAGGACTTGGGGTTCCCTTATTTTGGGAAATTACCATTTCAACAAAATAAACATAGGGGGCCCTTTGGGATCCCGCAGGATATATAGAGATTATCAGGGGGTTCTGGAGGTCCCACTTAGTGATCGAGAAGAACATGGAAACTACTATTTAGGGCTCAGGGTTTCCCAAAAATGTGAAGTCCTTTTTTGGGTCCCCATATTAAGGGTTATAGTATTTGGGGGTCTATGTTGGGGTCCCCTTGTCTTGGGAAGCTACCATCTAGGGATTCTCAACAAATTATGGAGGTCCCATTAAGGATTTGATCGGTTTTTGTGAGAAGCTTCCATTAGCTGGCAAAACATCCGCCGCAAGATGTAGAAACCTTTTGACAAGGAGAGGCCTCTATGTATAGACCAGCAAGAATCCAACTTCATAAGATGACACTCTCTCAATGATATCCAGATGCACATATATTTGCAGCCGACTATACTAGGGTAAGTTCGAAGGCCCTATAGACAGCAAATCTTTATGGCTTTATAGGGATTTTGCAGGGATGGAGGGTGGCGGGAACTGAAAATCGTGTTCAAACCTACCCCTGTATAGCTAAAATGCCTTAAAGTCATGCAGGATTTTGTTCAGCAACAGCAGTATCATCCTGCCTAAGAACTGATTTCCAAGGTGAAAGGTTGAGGTCTGGTGATTTTGCAGAAGCTTTGCATGGAAATTAGGGGCCCCTTTCTAGCTGGAACCTATGATGACGACCGTAAAATGTGGGGATATAAACAAGGGTCCTCTTTTTGCGGAGGCTGCCCTAAATTGGTAATTTAACTCTTCATGATGCGACCTGGGAAAAGTTATGGTTTCCTCCGGCAACGTGTTGATCCTAAACTTTTGGTGCGCTGTTGCTTGGGTCAAAGCGAGTTGGAAGGTTTCATAGGCCTTGATCCAGTGAGTTTGCGAGGATGTAGAAAGGTTTCGCCTTTCTTGTCCAGGATGGGTAGCGGATGTAACAATACACATGTTCAAAAGGGGTTGGCTACCGACGGACCCTTGCGTCAACTTGTACCCTAAATCCTACACCCTAAACTGCAAAGCGGTTTGCAGATGCTGTCAAGCATAGCCTTCAGATCCTTGGCCTCTGCACTCAATGAGCCATAGTCTAAACTCCTTAACGGGGGGTATATAGGGGATTATATAGGGGACTATTATAGGGGTTATTAAGGGGGATACTAGGAGTTTGGACTATAGCTCAAAAAAGGTACTCAATCCTTCGCGCTGCCATGGCAAGCTTTCAATCCGAGCTGCCGCTATGAACAGACAGGCGGAGAGCAGCCCGCAACCTAAATCCTAAACTCTTCTCTCTTAACTCTACAACCCACACCCTACACCATAAAAGCTAAACCCTAAACTTGAATTGTCCACTTTCTTTTTCATGTGATTCTCCATTACTGGGGATAATATCCCCAATCCCTAAACCCTAAACCCCTAAACCCCCAAACCCTAATAGTAGTTTCCATTTGATTTTCCATTTGATTCTCCATTATAGGGGGATACTACCCCTAAACCCTAAACCCCAAACCCTAAACCCTAAAACCCTAAACCCTAAAACCCTAAACCTTGTATCTTTCCTCTTCAGACCAACAGCTGCTGCAAAGTAGGAGAAGCCAGCCTTGCTTTGGTTCCCCGTTGCCTGGCCTGGCAGAGTTTTAAAAACTAGGTTCCCTTTAAAGGGTATATAAGGGGTATATAAGGGGTATATATGGTGATATAAGGGGTATCCAAGGGGTATATAGGGGGTATATAAGGGGTATATAAGGGTATATAAGGGGTATGTCAGGGGTATATAAGGGGTATATAGGGTTTAGGGTACATAGGGTTCAGGGTTTAAGGTTGCTACAGAGTCCCAGTACCCAAATATTGGGGTTTTAGGTCCCAAGTACTATCATGTCAATGGGTATTGCCTGAAATCCTCAAAAAGTGGGTACCTGGACCGCTAGGCTTTGCTTGCATCAGGCCTTTCTGCTGCCTCTCCCTCACTTTTCCAATGGCTAAAAAGAAGCCGCTTTGCCGCAAGCAACTCGTTTGACGGATTAGAAACCAAAAGGTTGACTACTAAAGCCTTCAACAAGGGACTCTGGCAGTTGAAAGGACCACCTACTGGATGTACTCTCCAGAACACGGCATACTGTTTGTGCGTTGACAACCCATGTATCATGCCCAAATGTATTCGTGCATCCACAAGGCACATCTGGCCTTTTTTGGAACTCGGGCTTTTTGGCGAGCGCGGCCGTCCACCTCAAAAGGTGAAGAACTTCTTGAAAGCACGCCTCCCTTAGGCTTGATGGACTGTCATGGTAGGAGAAGGCAAGAGCCCTTAGATTCTTCACGCGGTTTGGTAGCTGGTAATTAGCCTCGCACCCATCTGTCACCTCAGCGCACACGCATCAAGCGATGTTCATCTCAGACGCACGCCATAGACACCTCGCTTGGTGTGAAGCATGTTGTCTGCCGTGGCCTCACCACACGCGAAGGCTGAGCAACACATCCCTCTTGCCTGGAGGCAAAACTAACAAATGCGTTAGCAAAAGCCGGGGAAGTCTACACAATCAAGGAGATTGCCAATTGCTTGGAACAGTAGTGGCAGCGCTGAAAATTAACCTGATGAAGCTTCAATACTGCAGCGCCGCGTTTTGGCAAAAGCTTGGTGGGGTCTTTGGTCAAGGTTGCGGACAGCTCCGTCAGTTGCGCACGAGACGCTGCAACACGCGTAGGTAAGACTGGTCCTTGTGCTTCCGCAACTGACACTGCATGCGCCCATGACTTGCTTGCTCAATGCTAGTCAATCGATGTCCTAGCTGGAACAGGGCTTTGTTTATACCATCTCGTGGGGCGTCGGGGAGGGGTCTGTGGGGTAAGCCTGGCAACAACCGGCCTACTGAACCTGCGCCTGACATGTTTAGGTGTAGCTGCTTGCTAGCAGGTACAGGAGACCATATACTAGTGACTAGCGTACTTGCATCACTTATTTTCTTGGCTTCTGAGTTCCAGTGCCACTTATTCCAACCTGTATTGGAGGCGCCAGCGCAAGCAGCAAAGGACAGAAAGTCGTGGTGTCCGACTCAAGTACGGTTTGCCCACTTACTGGACATGTCACCAACCTTTTTTGGCGACAGCCAATCGGAGTTGCTCCTGCATCATCTCCCTGCACGCTTTGCTCTGGCAAGCTGCCAGTCCAGCTTTAGTATTAGCTGCAAAAGATGCCTACACAAAAACATGGTTATATGTTAGGAGGACCCCCCCACCCTGTAATAGTGGTATAATAAGAATATAAGAGGACCCTAATATAATCCCTATTATCCCTTATAGTCACTATTACTGGGTGGGGGGTCCACCTAAGTTATATGGAGGGAG